>JADLZK010001913.1:0-74888 GCA_015847255.1 Hyparrhenia diplandra | reverse complement strand
TAAAGGAGACAAGGTGACACAATGAGATTTGACCCGTGGTTCACCCAGCGCCACACAGTGCCGAGGCTACGTCCACGTTGTTGAGGTTGCCACACAAGGCTTAGCTTGCCCACCAGCATTGCTTTTTCCCTGCTCACAAGTCTAGGGAGTTAACCCTAGAGATGTGGGGTAATGTATTGATGTAGATCGAGGTTACAAACCTCCCAAGGCTGCCACACGAAGGGGCAAGCTCAAGAGCGGCACGCCCTAGCCGCCTAGGAGCAAGCTCAAGAGTAACAGAACCTAGGGTCTTCGGCAAACGTGAACCAAATGCTCTCTTTTGAGTGGGGGAAGTAGATCCGGTCTCCCAATCGAGTTTTTCGCCTTTTTCCTCAAAAATCTCTCGGTGGGAAGTGAGAGATTGAGCGGGGAGCTTTGAGCAACTTCAATGGAGGATGAGAGAGAGAGCAAGAGGTGCTCCTCGGCTGTTCACGTGGCTGCGAAGGAGATGAAGTGAGCAGTAACGTTGTGGGAGGGGTAGAATGGGTATTTATACCCCACGACCCATCTGATAGGATTTAAGTGTGGCACCTTTGCCCAAGCCTTTAACGCATCTGAAGTTGTGCGTAGTAGCATTTATGTACCCATGCGCTAGACTGACGACAAAGAGGTGAGAACATAGTGTTTGTGCTTGTCAATGGTCGAGCTTTGGAGTTGTGTGTGGTGTCTGGATTTGATGTGTTAAGAGCACTTGGTCCATGATGTACGCAGAATCCTAGTGATCCCTCTTAATAGATGCGGCAGTTTTTCCTAAACTCAAGATTCAAAATATATAAAATAATTTAAATGCCTTGATCCAGAAAAACACCATCATCCTAGCTTATTTGGGCTACCTTTGGACACGTACATCAACTCCATATTTTTAATCCTTGCATGTCATCTTCGTAAATCTCATTTAGTCCCCTAATTACGGTGGTCATCAGCGCCAAAACCCACTTAGAGCTCGATTGCACCCTACAATCTCCCCTTTTTGGTGATTGATGACAAACTCCAGAACCAGAGCTTTACATAGAGATGTAAAAGTCAAACTTAGATTAGACGTATAAGATCAAGGATGCAGGAACCTCCCCCTAAATATGTGAGGTGAGGTCCGAATACTCAAAATTGGACATAAGAGGTCAATTTGCCATATATTTAGGTAGAAGTGAGGCCTCCCTAAATGTGTGGATGAGATTTGAGATTCTCATTTCTTTGACATGAAAGTCAAGTCACACATTTTAGAAGTAGTGTAAGACCTCTACATCCATGATTCTTTGTGTGCCTCAGCAAAGTGTCCATACAAATATATACAGTGATGCATATGACAAGTTAAATGGATCGTAGAGAACAACTTGAGGGGGTGCCCTGCACTCAAGACTATCGCACTGTGCTACGTCAAGCATCGCCACAGCGCTGCATGCAGCGCACTGAACGACTGTACAGAGAATAGCAACCGCTGCGGCCACCATGAACATGAGTGGCATAATCTAAGCATGCGTGCGATATATAAAACGAGATTTAAGCAATCAAAGCGTACCTCAAACTGAAATAACAAGTCATAGGTGGTACGTTACATAAAATAGAGTTTCTCCAAACTCACACCTAACAAGCTAATGCCAAGTTCTAAACTCTAAAGAACTGCCAAGCCGCCCATCCTCGAACAAGTTTGACCTCCTCAGCCTCTTTCAGTATGCCGAAAAGTTTGACCCCCTCATTTCTTTCTAATTTTTTCCCTTTGGGCGCCAAGCACCAAAAAGATCATAGAAAAGAGAAGAAAGAAGCGGAGTCACTCCTCACCTGCGTCCTCAAAGATCGAAGCCGCGGTCCTCGCCCTCCTCGCAGGATAGTAGCACCGGGCTCAAGCGCGGGAGCAACGCAGTGGAGCTGCCGAAGCTAGAATTCGCCGGCAAAATCGGGTCGTAAGCATGTCGACAAGTCCCGACCAGCCGCTAGTGGTTGAAAGCCTTTGAAGGTCGGTGTACCGGGAGGTGGTCTAGGACAGACACAGGAACCGAGTCCTTGCTTCTCCCCTCGACACTCTTGAAGGCCCCGCCTCACCTCCCCGCGAAGCTCATAGGTCCGCTGGAGATGCATAAGAGCAATGCCCAAAGATAGCCTTGATCCACTTCCCCTCAGCCTTGGGATCCGCATTCTCCTCGCCCTTCTCCGGGCCTAGAGCTAGATGGCTCATCCAACCCTCTCTCTCGCCACCGAGGTGCCTCCCCCTCGCAGGGTCTTGCCCCTCCACCGGCTCGCACCATCCAAGCCATGGGTCTTCTATGTTAGAGACTGTGAAAACAATCCTTGGGATAGATGTTTCCGTGAGACCCTCTCAATCACGAAATATGAGGTAGGGGCATATGGCGTGTCCTCCTAGCATCATCCATAGCATTACAATGCCTCCAAATAAAACTCCTGCCCACATTGAATGTCTCATCATTTCCGAATGGGCAATCGATTTTTGCATAGCCATTGACATTTAAGTTGCCTCATCCTTAGGATCAATGGTGCAATCCCAGAGATTGTTCATCACATAGAAGAAGTCCTTCAACCCCCTTCCTCTTTCCAAGCAATCCCCGACAAATTTCCGAAATTCCCCCGACAGCCTTGCATCAATCGGCCCATCACATGGATATCCTGTGGTACTCCCCGTAAGTTCGTTTCAAAGCCAAGAATCCTACGTTGCACGTGGTAAAGTCCACTCAGAGTGCCTCCCCGCCGCCATCCAAAGGGATGGTGTCTCCTGATGGCCCGCCCCAGTAAGTAGTGCATGAAAACACTAAGGATCTCCCTATTCCAATCATGCTTGAAAGACATGATATCCGCTACCAACTTGTCACATGCCTCAATTGCCTCATTGAAGGCATCCTCCTGTTGTCGGCCATCCTCCCAAAGTCAATGTAATGCATCGCAGGATCTTGCTCTTGTTGGAGTGGAGAAGGACAAATGTAGAAGTTGGAGGGAATGTGCCCCAAAACCTCATCTATGCCTTCATGCCGCGTCATCATTCAATACACATTTTATAGCTCTAGCATCCGGCCACCTCTCCGCTGTTTCTTGAAGTAGCTCTGGCAACCGCATGGGTGGATCATTGATCTGAGCTCGCCACCTCGAACACCCCATCCACTTCTGCCGCATGTAGGCAAGTATCAAACACTGATGGATGCCTGCGGGGGTGCCTTGTTCTCTGGGGAACCATGGTGTACCCATCTGCTGGCCGGTGTCTCGCTGACTGCGTGTTGCCCCATCGCCACCCGACACGGTTTCCCTTCCCTCTGCCCCCTTCGCCAATCACCTTGACCCTCGCTTCCTCTTGCCATGGGGGATCTACCTCGGGGATCCATCTATGCAAATTTTTAGAGTTTGTCGAAGCTCTAGATAGATAAGCGATGTGACCAAATCTATGCGGCGAGAAGGTTAGAAAATAAATTTTGATGATTTTGAGCAAGGCGGCCGTGGTCGATCATGGCGCATCGGGCACTGCCACAGCGCATGCACGTAGCGCTTTGCCATGTAACGCACGCAACCGCCGCCTCCCTTGCTCAAATGTCAGCTCCAAATTCATTTTCACAACTTTCAACTTCATCTACTTGGCAATGATCACTTGACTATCACAATTCCGTATACAAGACCAAGAAAGTTGCAAAACCTGGCGGATTGACATTTAGTATGAATTTAAGTGAAAGCCCTTTGATGAATAGATTTAAATCTGATTCCTACTTCAATTAGGTGAATGATTTGAGGGATATTTACCGATTGAATCAGCTAAGAACTTGTTAAGTTCTATTTAGACTCCGGCCGCGTCGCGCCCTCCCCTAAATCGCAAATAATTGAAATACAAAATTTCGGACAATTTATCCAACAAAAACCACTTCCCTAGAGTTCATACATTACAAATCAATACAAAATCCATGATAAATTTCACACATTGCATAGATCGTGGCAAGAAACTCCATGGTTAGGGGTTAGGTTGTACCTTGCCGCTGACCTCGTGGAGTGAGGGGAAGAGGAGAAGCTCGCTCGCGATAGGGAGCGTAACCGGGCGGGTAGAGCGGAGATGGCCGGCGGCGCGCGACGCCTTTTGAGCGCGCAGCCCGGCTGTAAGCGGCGGCGGCGCGAGCGGGAGCGAAGCGGCCTTCTTCACCCAGCGAGAGAGGAGTGGGCGCGGAAGTGTCGGGAGAGGAGAGATAAGATGTGCCAGAGCGAGCGGGGGTAGAAAAAGGAAAGAAGAAAAACACTTGGCTCGATGCACGGTTCGGACGAGAGAGGTCTGACACACCCTAGGCGTAGCGCGACAAGAGCAGACGCAGCCTCGCCCTACTTGTCCTCCACATATATTGCCACATTTGACTTATTTCTCCTCGGACTTGATG
This sequence comes from Hyparrhenia diplandra, assembly GCA_015847255.1. Lineage (NCBI taxonomy): Eukaryota > Viridiplantae > Streptophyta > Magnoliopsida > Poales > Poaceae > Hyparrhenia > Hyparrhenia diplandra. Next base: position 70,497 of record JADLZK010001913.1, on the reverse strand, counting down.
CACAAAGACACCAAAAATTCATTGCCGTGGGAACACATCATCGCATGAGAACTATGGCATTGAATTTCGGATTAGAATTTGAAATCCTTTTGAAACACGATATGAAAGTTTTTCACAAACTTTGCCTATGTCGATCTAGTGTGTCAAAACAGACAAAATGTGTGCCGAATTCAAAAACCAGCACGAGAATCGGTGAATGTTTAGTTCACTACGCAAGCACAAAACCTTGACTCATCGAGGCTTGGTGAAGATATCTAATTGCTTTTTGGTGCCTCACATGGCACCAAGCTATATCTCCTTTAAGCCCGTGGTCTCTCTCAAGAAGTGATGACGGATGTTCATGTGTTTTTGTTCTAGAGTGTGCTACCGTGCTGTTTTGTGTTTTTGATTTTCACATCTTCTCTCGCTTCACAAAGAAGAGGTATCTTTTGTGAAATGACATCCTGTGAATCCATTAAGGTTTGCTTCATCCAAAAGAAGTTGAGCACAACATGCACCGGCCAGTATATACCGCCTCCCATGGTGGAAAAGGGCTACACAATTTGTTCTAGAGCCCAAGACACTAAGGACCGGCCCAAGAATTGACATGTCCCCCTCAAGGTTTTTCTATCTTTACTTTGCAACTCCAAGATAGTCAACCGAATAGCCAAGTAGATTGAACTGAACCCTTTGGGATACCACAAGCCAAGTTAGAGTGAGTACTAAGTATCTCAAGATTCTCTTAACAAATGCATCATGGCACTTCTTTGATTGGCTTGAAAACGCAGCACACATACACACGCTTAAGCATTATGTCCGCCTAGATGCACAAAGGTAAAAGTAAAGATCCAATCATGAGCCGATATACTTCATGTCTACTACGGACCTCTTCTCTATCAAGATCAAGATGTCCATTGCTTGGCATTGAGTATTGATTGGCTTTGCCTTCGGCTATATATCAAACTTCTTTTAGCATGTCATGGGTGTACTTTAGTTTGGCATATGAAAGTTCCTTCCTCCATTTGTTTACTTGAAACCCGGTGAAGTACTTCAACTCACCCATCGCGGACATCTCAAATCTCTTCTTGGTTGTCCTACTAAATTGCTCAACATATATATATAAAGTACTAAATATTATGTCATCGGTATATATTTGCATACAAAGATATCATTGCTAATTTATGAGTGAAGAGAGTAGGACTCACTTTTGCCTATTTTAAAGCCTTGTTTGAGCAAGAATTTTAAGGCATTCATACCATGCTCTAGGTGCTTGCTTTTAAGCCTATAGAGCGCCTTTTATGGAGCTTGTAGACGAAGCCGAAACTTGGGTCTTCAAACCCTGATGGTTGCTCAACATACACTCTTGTTGTAGTGGACCGCTGAGGAATGCACTTGACATCCATTTGCACAAATGTCATGATGGGCAGCAAAAGGCTAGAAGAATGCTTAATTGCTTCTAGTCTTGCCAATGCATATGTTCTCATCAAAGTCCAAGCCCTCTAATGGAGTGAAGCCTTGAGCCACCAATCTTGCCTTTGTTTCTGTCACCAACCCGCCTTTCATCTTGCTTGTTACCGAAACCCACTTGGTGCCAATGATGTTCGCCTCTTGGGTCTTTCCACTAACTCCCAAACTTCATTTCTTCTTGAAGTTGTTGAGCTCTTTCTGTATAGCCAATACCTAATTCGATTTCAGAGCATCTTTCTACTTTCTACTGCCCAAAAATGAAACAAAAGAGAAATGTTGACAGTAAAGCGTTTAGATGTGATCGAAAGTGGTAACTCCTTTCGAAGACTCTCAAGGGATATTGTCAACGGGTGATCCCGCTGAATCGCTTTGTCGAAGTCGCGGTGATCAACGCCGCATGTTCTTCTTCTGGATCTTCATCAAGTACTATCATCTTTCCAAAGAATTGGAGCAAGATCAAGTGGTTGAATAGGTGTGATGCGGTGTGGACCGCTTGCCGCCGAGGTAGCAGCGCCGTAATCGCTGCTACAGCAGCAAAGATCGCCAAGGCCGATGCTTCCAACAGCGCGGTGTCGCACTTTGATCTTTTGAGTACGCCGCCGAATCTTGTGCAAAGAACAACCGGTGGATCCTCCTCTTCATTAGCTTGATCCTCTTGGAGGCCTTATGTCTCCATTGCCAATTTGATTGCTGTTCACAAAGGTGGATCCTCCTTTCCCAACACTTTGATCAAATTGCTTCTACTTGAGAGCTATTAGATTCATCAAATGTCACATCTATAGTGATTTCAACCCACCGTGGTTTGATTGAAAAATACGATAGGTATGCCTATTTGATCCGTGAACCAAGAAGAAAAAACTTCATCAACTTTAGGGTGCAAAACTTGAGGTTCGGGCCCTTTGTTCGTAAAATGAAACACTTGCACCCAAACACTCTAAAGTATGACACCTTAGGGTTTATTACCTGGCCAAGAGCTCATATGAAGTCTTTGAGTTGAGTTGTGTAAGTAGAGGCGTTGATGGCATGATGCGGTGTTGATGGCTTCACACCAAAAGATGTCCAAGTCTTGTACCTTTCATCAAGTATTGTCCTTTAAGCATCTCTATGAAAGTGTGCACGATTTTCCTTCTACTACACCATTTTTGCCGAGGGTATAGGCGGCCGAGAACTCATGCTTGATGCCCTTCATCAAGATACTCTTCAATCTTGGGTGTTCTTGAATCTGGTCCCATTGTCACTCCTTATCCTCTTCTTGGATGTTGAGATCAAATTTTCTTTGTGCCCTCTTGATGAATGTCTTCACCTTCTTGTACTGCAACTTATCAAAAGACAAAAGAAAACCTAAGTGAAGCGAAATAATCATCAACAATAACAAGTCCGTATTTGTTACCCCCTATGCTAAGGTAGGCCGAGTAGTGGTCATCATCAATGCTTTGCGGGTGAGGTGCACCTACTTCTGCTTTCCTACTTGGCAAGCAACCATACATCCTCGCCTTATCAAAATCAACATTTGTTAAGTTCAATGATGTGTTGTCTTCTTCTCAAGTACAAGTTCCTCATGCCAACATGTGCTAGACTCACATGCCATAACCATCCCATGCTGATTTTGCCATTAGACGTATCAAACTTAGCTCCCACCCTTGTTGAAATCAACTAAGTAAAGCTTATTCTTGAGTTTTCCTGTAAAGACAAATGTGAGGAATCCTTCCCGCCGAGCAGAGAGAGACTTCCACACCAACATCCGTGAAAGAGACAATTGTAACCTTTCTCACACACAATTGTGAGACCTAATAAATGTTGTATCCCAACTAATCAACATGCAAAAACATCCGGAATATTATGCTCAGCTTGTGATAGCAACGCTGGCCAGTTCGACTACACCACGCCATCATTTCCAAAACCTTATATTGTTCCCTTGCCATCATTGGTTTGGGAATATGATGAGAACATACCTCCTTTCTCCTGGCCATGATTTGTACAAATACACAAACACCCAACTTGACCCAATCGGAGGATGTATGCCCAAGTAAAAACAAGTTTAGTTCACAAGTTTAGGTCCCCCAAGACTTGGGACCTTTTACCTTTGTCACAAGAACTTTGGGAACCTAAATAGAGGTATTGCAATAAAGTTTTCTTTCACGCTTAAGTACTTTGCAAACACCTCCCCTTGCTTCTAAGCTATTCTCACTCAAAGCAAGGATTTGCGTCCAACTTGTTTGTTTTTTCCTTTGATTGATAGGAAGTGACCCTTAGGACAGCCCGCATAAGATTTTCTTTCCTCGACTTCGGACTTCTTCACGTGCTTGAATTCATCTTCTTGGGTCTATTCCCGAGCCTGCGTCAGAGGTGACCTTCCCTCCTTTTCTTGGGGGCGCTGCATCGCTGCCTCGCCCTCAGCGCACCGCCGCTGAAAGTGGCGTTTCGCCGCCGGGTTGGCTTGTGTCCAGCCTGCAGGTCTCTCTCTCGTATTCCATCGTACCCTTTGCTCAAGAATTTGACACATTCAATACCATTGATCACCTTGATTTTGATTTGCCTCTATGCTTGTGTCCAAGTCCATCCTTGATTCTTGGGTTTCTTCCATCAATGTAGTTGGGCTTTGGACCTTCAACCTGTTAAGCTTAATCGCTGATTTGTCGGTTTCACCTTCTTTTCTTACCATAAAGTGCTGGAGCCTAGTGATCTCTTTTCTCCATTGTTTTCATATTGGCAAGGTTAGTGGTATAAGCATTCATATCAACATTATAGCATTTACCACAACCTTGACTAAGCGGAGGGAGTAGAAGTATCCTTTTGTTATCGAGTTGCCCTCACTAAGAATGCTATGCTCATTTTCAAGCTTTTTGTGCTTGTCTTGCAAGTCATAATATTTCCCATTTAGGGTGACCATATAGCCTTCTTAGTAAGAGCATGATTTCCTTTTGCTCATTAGCTAGGGTTTCTTTTGCAAGGAAGCCACCTCACTTCTCTCGCCTACAAGAGCATCCTTTGTTATCAACATAGAGTTTTTCAAGTCTATCAAGCTGACTATTCTAGTTGCTAACCTCGCTTTGATACTTTCTAAATCCGGCCATTAGTTGAGCAAGAAAAAGCTTCTAGTTTTGGGATCTAGATTTTTGATGAGTCTAGCATATTCTTCATCATCACTAGATTCATCTTCACTAGAACTTTCTACTAAGATCACTAGAGTCATCACTAAGAGAAGGAGAAGGTTTGGGTTTGATTTTACTTTCCTCATGCTTGGCCATAAGACAAACATGAGTGAGTCATTGTCCCATCCCCTCATCATCTGGCCATGTTGTTGAAGAGCTTAGGTGTAGAGGTTCCTTGCATAGCAAATGTTGCAAACATGGACTTCCTCTTCACTTGTCTCTTTGGTTGAATCCCACCTTGGGTCGGCGTGAGCTTCACCCATGTTTCTTCCCCTTCTCTTTGTAATCTTGCTTCTTGTCTTTAAGCTATTGTGTTTCTTGTATTTGTTGTTCTTGTTCCTATATGGACAATAGGCAAAAAATGTTCCTAAGTGTGCCACAATTGAAGCATGTTCTCTCTTTCTTGTTTGGAAACCTTCAAGGTAACCATCTTCCAAACTATTTGCTTTCATCCCCTTCACATACTTCTTCATGAATAGAGCCATATATCATCTATCTTCTTGTATTTAGCCCCATCATCTTCATCATCACTTGAGGAAGAGGTTGCACAATATTTTCTTTTGGTGATCTTCTTCTATTTTCCTTTGTCTTGACTTGTAGATGCTTGCTTGCTGCCCTTGATCTTGCTGGAGGTGCTTATTTGCTAGTCTTGGTTGCCTTGAGAGCTACATCCTTGATCTTGACTTCCAAGCTTTGCTTGCAACTCACCAAGCTTTTCTTTCATTTGCCTCCTCTCTTTGCATGTCATAGGTGAGCAAAAAATTCTTCCAAGTACACATCATTTGGAGGAAATGCTCGAACCTCTTTTGTCACTAATCAAGGTGACCACTATGTCATTCCTAGGTGTGTAGGCCTCTAGCATGATCTTGACAACGTGTCGCCATCTAGGTCCTCACCTCCAAATCCTCTCTAATCTTGCCAACTATCACCATCAACCTGGCCAAACATTTTGGCCCCCTTCTCCCTCAAGGATCACAAACCGGTTGAGCTTGGCCTTCAACAACAAGTCAATCTTGGCTTTTCTAACTTTGTCAACACCTTCATGTGCAAGTACTAGAGTGTCCCAAATCTTCTTTGCTTTCATTGACATTCATCACTCTATTGTACCTATTGCCTTCGAGAGCTTAAGAGAATGCTTGTGGTTTGACCATTTACGTGAGCAAAAAACAAGTAGCTCATCATTTTGTGGGCACTTTAGTTCACCTATATGAAACTAATCGCGACACAACCCTCCCAAAGACCGGAAGGGCGCTTAAGATAGGCTCCTCACCGCGCTTCGACTTGGCATAGTTGGTCCCATCAAACGGGCCAACTTTCCCCGCACATTGATGAAGGACTTCTTTTTCGCATATAGGTCAAATAAGAAGAATAGTTAAAAGGATATGGCAAAATAACTTGCCGTTGTTGATGCTGTTTTCATCCTTCTTCTTGTCTTCTTTCTTCTTCTTGTTCTTGTTGTAGGAGATGTCATCATCTCTCCATCATCGAGCTACTTGATAGCTCACTTGACTCGCTTCTTCTTCTTGCCTCTTCTTCTCGCTTTTGCTGCCCTCCCAGCGTTCTAGCCTCACTAATCATCTTTCTTTGTTCTTTTCGCTGAAGCTTCTCTCGCAGTTTTGATGCCAGCTTTCTCTCAAGCTTCTTTCTCGCCTTGCCTTCTAGCTTTTCTTTCTTCTTGTCTTAAGCGCTTTTCCTGGATCGTAGTATTACTCCCTGTGATGGTACTCTCTACCTAGTCGGTATCGAGAAAGCTCGGCCGCCGCTAGCCTCCACCTCCTCTCAGTAGGGATGGTGGACTTGTCGCCTTCGCTGGATCCCTCCCGCTGCTTTCCATACTTCACGCCGTGAAGCCGTGATAACGCGCAACTCTTGCTCGATACTCAATTTGTAGGATCCGATGGAAGCTCTGCAGGTGAATAGGCTTTATCCACTAAAAATCGACTCGCCAAAACTTAGCCAACAGCTAAGACATAATATGCTGCACCGCACACGCAGAATGGCGCTGACCGCCGCTGCGAAACCGAGCTGCACGTAGACTCGGTGACGTAATGAATCTCTCGATTGGCGCTGCAATCGCCGGAGCCGCCAGTGCGCGCATCAGCCAGCGAGATCACTCGTAAGTAACCTCGGCGAATCGCGGAGTCGTGGTCTCCTCAGGGATAGTGAATCACTCTTGTTCCTACAATACGTACTTCTCCGTAACACATGCCAAAGCCGCGTAAACCTCGAACATAAAGTAGACCGGGTCGGCGCCCTTCTCACAAGACAAATATGCCACAAAAGTAAAGAGAGACAAGGTGACACAATGGATTTGACCCGGTGGTTCACCGCCACACGCTGCGCTACGCCCACGCTGTTGAGGCTGCTCACATAAGGCTTAGCTTGCCCACCGGCTTGCTTTTTTTTTTCCTCGTCACAAGTCTAGGGAGTTAACCCTAGAGAGATGGGGGTAATATATTGCCGCTGGAGTGAGGTTACAAACCCCAAGGTCGCCACACCAAGGAGTCAAGCTCGCGCAAGCGACGCTTAGCCGCCTAGGAGCAAGCTCCAAGAGTAAAGAACCCTAGGTTCCGCCAAACGTGAACCAAATGCTCTTTGAGTGGGGAAGCAAGATCCTGCCCCAATCAAGTTTATTTTCCAAAAAACCCTTTGCTGTGGAAGTGAGATTGAAAGAGCTTGAGCAACTTCAATGAGGAGAGAGAGAGAGAGCAAAAAGGTGCTCCCGGGTTGTTCTCGCCGCTATGGAAGAAGATGAAGTGAGCCAAAAAACCTGTGGAGGGGTAGAATGGGTATTTATACCCCACGGACCCAACGGTAGGATTTGGCGTGGCATCGCCGCATCGACACGCTTAAGAAATGCTGCTGAGGGCGCTGAACATCGCCGCATCATTGCGCCAAGTATCGCCGCTGCCAAATCGATAAAAAAAAAGAGTAGAAATACGGTGTTTTATCCGGCCGTCGCTTGAGTTGTGTGTGGTGTCCGATTTGTTGTTTAGAGCACTTGGTCCACAAATACCAAAAATCCTATGATCCCTCTTTTTATAGTACCGCATTTCCTAAACTCAAGATTCAAAAATATAAAATTATTTAAATGCCTTGATCCGAAACACCATCATCTAGCTTATTTGGTACCTTTTGGACGTACATCAACTCCATATTTTAATCTCCGTGATGTCATCTTCAGAATCTCATTAGTCCCCTAATTCGGGTGGTCATCAACGCCAAAACCCACTTAGAGCTCATTGCACTTACACTATGGGGCATGGAGTGCGTGAGAAAAATGGAGTTTACTCGTTAGATTCAAGCTGATAGATTAATAGCCTCCTCAAAGCGTGATGTTGAAATGAACAAAATGAGTGCCGCAAGTTCCTCTCAGTAGTGAAGATAATCTGCTTTGAAAAAGGCTCGAAACTCAAAATCCTCCAAAAGTGAAAGTGTTTGGTGGCGAGTAATGCATAATTTTATGCCGCTTAAAGCAAATTTGAAGGAAAGGCATATAGAAGATCGAGGTAATGCGGTCCTCGATTAAGGGGTGAATGAAAATGAAATTTATTATGCCTTAGTGGTATGCACCTTTTTCCTACCATGTTTTGGCAATCTTTCTATAAACTTTTCAATATCAAGTTACCAAAATTGCATCCTCATACATGGTGCTTCGATTTATTGAACAAATCTTTCTCACCGGCGAAAATTGTGGCCCTATCTTATGTGGAATGTGGGTCAGGTGGACAGACAAAGATGGGGAAACAAAATGAATTTAATGCGTGCATGTAGATGGGCTAAGGAATTATCATCCCGATTTGATAGCACCGGTGAGATTACAAGGGGAAGTAAAATGATATATAGATCACTATTTGGGTGCCCCTCCAAAAGGTTTCCATTAAAAATCAACATTGATGCGCATTTCAGAGCTTTAAGATCAACAAGGGCAACCTGAGTAGCTTCATCTATGATGAAGAGGGTCAAGTACTTTAAGGCTAAAGGTAAATGGTATGACTCTATCCCAAATGTTCTCACCGCTGAAGCTTATGCAAAGACGCGGATGCGGCTTTATGTTGCTACGATGAGTTGCCCTTAATGTCATAAATGGAAACTGATTGTTTAGAGCTACAATCCTTATGGCTAAAACAGAGAGAATATTAGACCAAGTATTCTCATTTATTTTAATGATATTCAAGACTTGCTGACAACTTCGATCTTCAAACCGCATCATGTCAAAAAGAGAGGCAAAATAAATGAAATTTTATGAAATAGCTAGGGCATGCCTTGTTATCTAAATCGATCATGCTTGGATGTATGATAATTTGGCTTGTATCCGCCTCTCAAGCTGCTTGTAATATTTACATTTAAATGATGCAATGCAAGTTTCTTTGTTCTCAAAAAAAAAGAAGTAAGGTCGTTGGCAGTTGGCACACCAGCCGCAATGAATGGTTGCAAAGACAAGGTGGGCGGCATTATTGCACGCTCACCGATTCACTATTAAGAGCAGCAAAATATCACTGGAAGGAGCTGCCCCGTGGTGGACGCCGATCAGACCTTGTGCTGTGCAGCCGCAGAGTCTTGCCGCCAGCCCCACCTTGGTCGCGGCAATGATATACGCCGATCAAGACCATGATGCAACCTCTGTTTCCTGGATGATGGTTAATTCAGCAAGCTCGCTGGGCATTCGATCCCATCGATGTGGTCCCAATTCATGCTTAGGCCAAGATTGCTTTGCTTTCGTCAAGGAAGCTTGATCCGAGTTTTAGTTCATTTTGTAACCTCTACTTTGCTGAATCTGATATTTTATTTGAAGAAGTTGAAAACTGGATAATGGAAATCATAAGGACTCGAAACAAGATTAATTTTGATTCAATGACCATTTCCAACAGTGAGTTTTTTTTGTACATTTCAATACGGCAACGCAGCGAGCCATCGCCCACATCTCTTAAACCATCTCTAAGCACACACCAATCAACATTGAGAATATTGCAAAATATCACTAGCCGTTGCTTGCTGCACTACTCTCTTATTTATATTTATTACTACTAGATTAGAGTTTTTTGAGGGAGCTATTAGATTAGAGCTCTTTTGTTTTTGCTGCACTCTCTTTCAAAAAAGTACACCGATCAGGACCTCCTTGCAGCCAGAAAAGTCATGGCGCCTGCCCCTACGGATGTCGGATGAACAACATCGAATCAGAGTCATGACAAATGCTACGCATGTGACCAAGGAAGTAGCACTACACTGTGCTTCACGTGGTGCGGACCCACGGGTACTAATAAAACCTGCTGTACTGCAACAAGCGGAGATGAAGAGCCTGAGGCTACGAGCTGTGCTCCATGTTGTGAAACCATGTGTGTGGGGTGAATCTCAAAGCAAGTGATAAAAATATCTAACACTCTAGTGAGTATGGGAAGAAATAAAGATACAACTCTAAATTGTATCATAAGGCTGTATCAGAAATGACATATCTGGTGAGTGAATATCTGTATAAGATATTTAGTATGCCAGCATCTACTTCTCCCTATAAATAGGGATAGCCCTGACAAAGACATCCATGGGCACTTAATAATGTAGAGTCTCCATTCCTCCCAACACTATTGTGCTCGGGGTGGTTCAAGGTTCTACGGGCGGATTCTAATAGTTTTTATTTGACGAAGTTCTACTCTGAGCCGAAAAGGTATGAACAACTACGTGACCGCTGAAGTGGGTGGGATACATAAGAGCACATACTTTCTTGGTCTCTTTTGTTGATCGCTCTCTTTTGTTGATTGTTCTCTCTGTTGGATTGTTCTCTGTTGGATCGCTGGCGATCGCAATGCCCAAAGAACATGAAGGCGCCCCGTCAGCCGTTGCCGGCCCACCGCCGAGACACCCATGGCGACGCTAGATGGCTCTCCCGCTCCGCCGCCCGCGATGCTAGGGATGGCTCGCTCCGCCGCCAAGAAACATAGGTGGCGCTTAGGATGGCTCGCCACCTGTGTGACGCGAGGATGGCTCGCCTCCGCCACCAAGATGAATGCAGTGGTGCTAGGGATGGCTCGCTTCCGGCCACCGGCGATATTTAGGGATGGCTCTCGCCCCGCCGCCAGATTTAATGAAGGTGGTGCCAGGGATGGCCCCGCCCGCCCCACCAAGAAATGTGTACTAGCTTCCCCGAAGGCAAAGTCAGTCCCATCTCCGGCCCGAAGACGGGAGATTAGGGCCTCCTCCCCGCCAAGGCATGAGGATCGACATATCGCGTATGAGCGCCGCGGCGGGGAGCCTTTAGCTCCCACCGTCCGCCCCTGTGGCCTCGCCATGATTGAAGTCCTAAAAATATCAATGGCCCAAGTCCACTATATTTTCTCTCGCTTTTACTATTTATATTACTATTATTTGCTTGCTGCAATTTATTGCATTCATTTCAAGATATTTGCTTTATTGCAATTTATATTTATATTGTTTACTTAAATCGCAAGTACTAAGTAATCCTCAAGATTACACTGAATTTATGTATAGTCCAAGACTATGCATAAGTCGTAATCCTCAAGATTACGCGACCGCATTAATGCCGCATAAATACTTGTGCAGGCATGTCGGATATCGCAAAGAGGGATTTTGAAATGCTTGCCGCTGATGGCAGAACTACCTCACTTAGGCTAACATGTCGAGAACAAACTCGACAAAGATGAGCCTCGACATACTCATTGTCCAAATTCGGCCGCAAGGATGGTCGCACTTCAAGGCCGACAAAGCGGCGGCGCTTGTATTATCTCCCGCGATCATATCCATCCGACCAAGTCCGGTATATGACGGAGAAGGATCCACAAATCTTGTGGCGCCCCCGAAGGACCGCTCACCAAAGAATTTACTATTGTGCTCCCCCGAGCACAACAAGATTGATCAATCTCGCGCTTCCAAGACTTCAAGTCTCGGGCGTACTTACAACCACGCTTTGCACAAGATTACGACAAAATTGCGCCCTATGTGGCCGTAAGATCACCGACGCGTATATGATCGAGAAGACCCTATCCACCTTCCACCCCTAAGAACATAGTGTCGCAAATGTAAAAGCATGTAAAACTCTAAGTACTCTAAGTACTCGAAGTTGAGCCAAGTGTTGTCGGTTGTCGAACAACAGTAATGAAGTTCTTATGAACAATCATTCTCCGTCTCACCCACCGGCTCCATGGTCGCGTCAAGCACATGCAAATGTTGCCGAGAGTTCTTGCAACCGCAGCAGAGGCCGTGGAAAAGGAAAGTGGAAGGGGAAAAGGGGTGCCATATTCAAACACAAAGGAAAGCCCAAAGGTAGACTTGAACCCAAGAAGGGAGGAGGTGGTCGACGGGGAGAGCAAAGTGAATGCTACGTGATGAACAAAGGGACATTGGGCCTGAAATTGCCGCACTCCCCAAACACCTCGCTGACCTTTACCAAAGAAAGCAAGAACAAAGGCAAAGGTCAACCGTGAGTCCTGATTTCACCGCCGAAATCAAGCTTCAAATTTTAAGATGCGCGAGATAATATGGATATCGACGCTAGCTTGGTGAAGACGCTCGTAAGAACGAAAGTGAGGACGACCTTCTGATGATGACATCGACATATTCGAGATATGCGAATCTCTAAAAGTGTCGTAAGGCCTCAATGCGAAAAATCCACATGCTCTAGCCTTGTAGTGAAGGTTACTGGCCATACATGCTCCCAAGAGCATTTGTAATTAAATAAAAGGGCCAAACCTCTATAATATTCCTAGGGACTATGTGTGTAATATAGTCATGTATATATATATGAATGTGTATGTTATATATGTGTTTCAATTCCTGTCATACTATTGTTGTCTAACAGATCGGGGAAGCCCATGGTCAAGAGGAGACCGCTCTAGTAGACAAAGGGCACCACCAACACGTATATTAAGGGAAACCGATATTTCCAAACATTGACTAAGAAAAATGGAAATATTATGACCATTGCCTGGCAATGCTCATATCGCGGACACCGGAAGTGCCACTGTTCTCCCTATGGGTACTCAAATCCTTGTGAAGGATGCCTTGTTGTATCCTTACTCAAAGCCGCGACGCTCGAAGCTTCAAGGATATCCGCGCGAACGGGTTTCCATATTGAAACCGATATTGAGCAAGGTGTTGAATACCCCGCCATCACAAAGTTCGACGTACCAAAAGAGAGTGGTGGAAAGACTCCTTCATCGCCAATAGGTTTGTACTATACGCATAAAACCCATTGAGGAATATGTTGCTATGAAGACCATATCTCGTAAGCCCCAAGCATTTCAATATGGCATGACCGCTTTGGGTCATCCCGGGTTGGGAATGATGAGAAGAATCATCACCACCCTCACTGGCCATGGTATCAAAAAGCTTCCCAAATCCGAAGATTTTGTTTGCACCGCATGTGCAAAAGGGAAGCTCATCACTAGACCATCCCTCTCCTCAAGATTAGGGATGAGTCACCGTTTCCCGCAAAGGATACAAGGTGACATTTGTGGATCCATTCAAATTTCCCCTCGCCGGGCCCGTTCGTGTACTTTATGGTACTAATTGATGCATCTACCAGATTTTGCCATGTGGACCTGTTGTCCATTAGAAACCATGCCTTCCAAGCCGATTGCCCAAATAATCGTTTAAGAGCAAGCTTCCCGACAATCGCATCCAATCCATTCGATGGATAATGCCGGTGAGTTCAGTCAAAAGCTTTCGATGATTATTGCTTAGCCATGGGCATCAAGGTAGAGCATTCAAGCATCGCATGTCCACACACAAAATGGTTCAGCTTGAATCCTTGATCAAGAGAATCAAGTGGATTGCCGTGCCAATGTTGTAGAATTGTAAGCTCCCAACCGCTTGTTGGGGCCATGCAAAAGTTGCATGCCGCAAAGATCGATCCAACTCAAGGCCAATCGCATATCATGACACATCACCCATACAACCGTGTGTGGGAAAGAACCAAGTATTTCCCATCCGCGTGTATTTGGCTTGCGCTGTATACGCGTGCTTACCACCACCTCGGCCAGACCTCAATGGGACCCCACCGAAGTTGGGGATATATGTTGGTTATGAAACTCCGGCCCATAATCAAATATTTGGAGCCTATGACCGGGATCTTCATACGCCTCGTACGCCGGATTGTGTCTTCGATGAAGACCATTTCCCAAAGATTAGGAGATCGGCATCCTAAGAATGCCGGAAATTGAATGGAAAGCAAATCGGGTTGCAATCCTTAGACCCACGCACCAAATAAAACCGAACCGAAGTTCGGAGGATCATACATTTGCAAAGTCTTGCAAATGAGTTGCCAGATGCCTTCATCGATCATAAAAGAGTGATGAGGTCGCATATACCGCGCAGTGAAATGCGCGGAGAGAGTTGAGTACCCCTAAGGATACCAACTCTATAGTTCCACCAATCCTAGGAAAAGGGAGACCTCCGGTGCTCAGACAAGGCCCCGCGAGACGCCCGCAAAGGCGAGTCACCGAGCCACCCGTCACACTTAAAGTATCGGGATGAAGAAGCTCAACTCGAAAGTTGAGGACGCCCTAAAGTGGCGGCTCGACCAAGTCAAGTTGGTCCCCTCGGACCCCATCCTCGAAAGATGGAAACCACCATGCGGCGACGCCAATATCGCATTGGTGGATCGAACGCCCTCGTACCAATCGTTATGGAAATCACGATGAGCCGGATGATGAGATTGCCACTAATTATGTGGAGACGGAGAATCTTATCATAGAAAGGCCAAATTATTCGACATATATTTTGCCTCAAAATTGTTGATTCTTTGGATCCGGATCCTGAACCAAAGTCCTTGGCAGAAAGTGCCTAAGCGCTGATTGGGATAAATGGAAAACAAAGAATTGAGGCAGAATCAAGCCGCTTTTGCAAAAGAGAGGTATTTGGGCCCGCAGCCCCAACACCTCCAAAAGTCATCCCCCCAGGATGCAAATGGGTCTTCCTCCCAAGAGGAATGAACATGGTCGTGGTAAGGTATAAAGCGAGGCTTGTGGCACAAGGGTTCACGCAGACCCGGCATCGATTATGATGAAACTTACTCTCCCGGCCATGAGTGGCATAACGCCCCCATATCTAATATCTATGGCGGCTAACTTGAATTTAAAAATGCAATTGATGGATGTGATGACTGCATACTTATATGGGTCACTTGATTCGAGATTTACATGAGAGTCCCCGGGACTCAAGATCCCCCTCGAACCAATCAAAACCGTGAACATGTTCGGCCCCCCCGTGCAGTGGTCGTTATACGGTTTGAAACAATCCGAAGGATGTGGTTCAGCCGGTTGAGTAACTTCCTCCCGAAGAGGGGTTACACAAACAATGATGATTGTCCCCTGTGTGTTTATCAAGAAATCCCCGAAGGTTTTCTCGCATCATCTCGGTTTATGTCGATAATCAATATCATCGGCACCACGCAGGATATTGAGGAAGCAATGACTTACCTCAAGACGGAGTTTGAGATGAAAGACTTGGGTAAAACCAAGTTACTCGCTTTGGGCCCTAAATAACAACACCCCCCTCAAGGAGTGTTTGTACACCGCCTACTTATACTAAGAGGGTACTTGAAAAATTCAATATGGATAAATGCCACCCTCTTAAGACCCCCATGGTGGTCCGATCCCTTGAAGCGGATAAGGATCCATTTAGACCAAGGGAGGATAATGAGAAAGTATTGGGACCTCGGTTCCATACTTAAGTGCCATTAGAGCACCGATGTACCTTGCAAACCCACAAGGCCCTCGATATTGCATTTGCAAAGAAATCTATTGGCAGTAGTAGTGCAAAGTCTTGCCCCAACTAGAGACATTGGGTCGGGTCAGTTAAAACTATCCTCGTGTACCTTCAAGGTACCCGCAGACCTTGGTCTATGGTTCTCGAAGAACCAAGAACCAACCATGGTGGGGCACGTGAAGCTGGCTATATGTCCGACCCACATAATGCCGGATCACGGATCGTTTTGTGTTTCTCTGTGGTGGTGGTGCAGTCTCTTGGAGGTCCGTGAAGCGCACCTTAGTTGCCACATCAACCAACCACTGTAGATTATTGCGCCAGATGAAGCCGCATGAGAATGCGTGTGGGTCTGGCGACGTATGATTACCCACATCCGTAAGTCATGTGGTCTAAACGCCGCCGACACCCCCCACCATTATCTATGAGGATAATGCAGCATGTGTTGCACGTGATGCACACACGGGTTATGTGAAGAGCAATCTCACGAGCATATTGCTCCAAAGTTCTTTATCCCCATGAGCTCCGTAAGAGCGGGGAAATAAAGATCCTGCAAGCAAGATCATGTGACAATCTTGCGGACTTGTTCACCAAGTCCCTGTCCGCCTCTAGTTTCTATAAGTGTGTCCGTGGAATTGGCATGAGGCGGCTTAAAGAGTTGCAGGGTTCAGGGGGAGACATACCCCCAAGGACATAGCCATGATCGTGATCCTGAAGATCACGAGTCGGTCCCAAAGACCGATCAAGCATCAATCGCTGTACTCTTTTTCCCTTGATGAGTTTTTCCCACCGGGGTTTTCTCATGCAAGGTTTTAACGAGGCAACAGGTGCAAACATGGCCGACGCGTGTGAATGTACTTTTTTCCTACCCTTTTTCCCACCGGGTTTTTGGGAGTTTTTAACGAGGCATGTACACATGCGCGATTCACCCAAGGGGGAGTGTTGTGAAACCATGTGTGTGTGGGTGAATCTCAAAGCAAGGAGGAAAATATCTAGCACTCTAGGGAGCATGGGAAGAGTCTAGAGTATGGTGGACTCTAGTGTATGATAGAAGGCTCTAGAGTGTAGTGGACATATCTAGGGAGGAAATATCTAGAGGAGATATTTGGGGAGTGCTACCCATGGCCTCTCCCTATAAATAGGGGATAGCTCCCCATTGTAAAGGCATCCATGTAAGTAACTCAATAATAGAGAGAGTCTCCATTCCTCCCAACACTATTGTGCTCGGTGGTTCGCGGTTATACGGCGGATTCTTTAACACTCCATAACATTTTCACACAACAAGAGCGCTTTTGCCAGTTTGCAACTCTGAGCAAGATCGGCCACATCTCCACAAGCCACAACCAACGCACCGACGGGAGTAGTGCCAATCCTGTCCAAGGTTGCTAGTGGTAGGAGTAGCTAGGAGAGGGAAGGCATGGAGCTCGCCATGGCTGCCTTGGGCAGCCTCCTCCCCAAGCTTGCCACACTCCTCACCGACGAATACAAGCTGCAGAAGGGAGTGAGGGGGGAGATCAGGTTCCTCCAAGCCGAGATGGAGAGCATGCAGGCTGCCCTCAACAGGGTGTCCAAGCTGCGGCCTCATCAGATCGATGATCTTCTCAGCATCTGGGTGAGGGACTTGAAGGAACTGTCCTATGACATTGAGGATAGTGTTGATTCTTTCATTCTCCGAGTCGATGACCCTGGTTGTGCCAAGCCAAAGACCTTCAGAAGGTTCTTTGACAGGACCATCGGCCTATGGACAAAAGCCAAGGCTAGGCATCATATCGCCGATGACATTCAAGACATCAAGAGACGCATCCATGAAGTCGCTGATAGGCGAGGAAGGTACACGTTTGAAGATATTGTAGTACAGCCAGAGAATACAGAAATGGATCCTCGGTTGCCTGCTCTGTACGAAGATGTGAAGAACCTTGTTGGTATTCAAGGCCCTGCAGAGAAGCTCACTGCTTTGCTAATGCGTGGGGAGGATGCACAAAAACAGCAGCTAATGGTTGTCTCAATTGTTGGAGTTGGAGGCCTTGGGAAAACAACTCTGGCCAATACAGTGTATGAAAGACTCCGAGGAGAATTTCAGTTGCAAGCTTTTGTCTCAGTCTCCCTTAAGCCAAACATAAACAAGATTTTCAGCAGCATACTACGGCAGGTTAGCGGAAATAATTACCCGAATGCTGAAGCATGGAACCATACTGAACTTATAGATACAATCAGACAAATACTTGAGAAAAAGAGGTACGTACTGATGATTATCCAATTTTAATTGTTAAATAGTCACAAATCCGTGTACTTTTTTTTTTCTTTGCCGTGTACTTGAATAGGAGTCCCTAGATCATTTATAATCGTCATCCATTTGCATGCTTGTATAGTTTCTATATTCCCATGGTGTCTAGTCACAAATTCATGAACTTGAGCAGATCTTGAAATAAAAAACAACACTGTAATTAACAAATTCCAATAACACACAATTAATTGTTCTTTTCCTCTTTTTAAAAATGCAGGTACATTATTGTAATTGATGATATATGGGGAGAGTCTACATGGACACAGATCAAGTGTGCTCTAACTGAAAACAGTCTTGGTAGCAGAGTCATTGTAACAACCCGGAATGTTGATGTGGCAAAATTTTCTTGCTCGTCCATTGATGGTACAATGTGTGAACTAGATCCCCTCTTATGAGAACTCAAAAAACTGCTATGCAAAAGGGTATTCAATGAAAATGAAGAAATGTATTCGAATTAGAGGAGGTATCACGGAAAATTTTGGAGAAATGTGGCGCATACCATTGGCTATCATTACTACAGCTAGTTTATTAGCTAGTAGACCAAACAAAACAAAGTACCTAATGGTATGGCGTATACGCTTCAATGGGTTCTGACTTCATAAGGACAAGAGCCTAGATAATATGAGGGGGGATCTTGTATCTTAGTTATTCTGATCTGCCTTCCCATCTAAAGCTGTGCTTGATGTATCTAAGCATGTTCCCGAGGATTATGAGATTCCAAGTGATGAGTTAGTACGGCTTTGGATAGCAGAAGGTTTCGCCGATGAAAAACAGGGGAGCAATTTGTATGATCTTGGAGAGAGGTACTTCAACGAGCCCGTCAACAGAAGCATGATTCAACCAATATATAATGAGGATGGTAATCCAAGAGCTTGTCGAGTACATGATATGATACTTGATCTCATTATTGCCCTCTCAGCTCAAGAAAATTTTGTCACCATACTAGAAGGGCCTTGTTGCCACATATCTACAACATGCAAGATTCGTCGATTATCAGTACGAGGCAGCAGAGTTGATAGAAAGGAAGAACAAATGATTTTCCCAGCATCAGTGAACATATCCCATGTCCGGTCAATCATTGCTTTTGGTGATCGCGTTCAGTGGATGCCACCTATTTCAAAATTTCCAGTTCTCCGTGTTTTGGCTTTCAAAACCAAGTATAGAAACAATATCCATCCTAAGGATCTAGGAAGTCTGCAGCACCTGACATACCTTGGACTAGGAGGTAAGCTCGAAACTGAGCTTCTAGAAGGAATTGGGAACCTTAAGCTTCTCAAGACATTGGATCTTTGGGCCGATTCAAAGGAGAACTACCAGCAAGCATTACTCAGCTACGACAACTGGAAAATCTGTTAATTCGTAACAAGGTAAAATTTCCAAATGGGACAGGGAATCTAATATCCCTACACGAGCTGTCATGGCAATTTGTGAACGAATCAGCAAATACTATGGCTGAACTTGGTAACCTTAATAAACTCCGAGTGCTGAAAATATATGGCTTACAAGAAAAACCAGAGTTACATGAAGACATTTGTACATGCACTATCCAATGTAGTCAACCTTCGCACACTAGTTATTTATGGAGATGGAACATTTCTCTAGATTGCATGCCAGACCAATGGACGGGCCCTGCACATCTCCAGTACTTTGATGGATCGTATCTAACCTTGTCTCAGGTGCCCCGTTGGTTTTCCTCCCTCTCTGAACTCTCCAACTTGTCCATGTGCGCCAGTCTGCTAAGACAAGAGGATCTCAAACTGCTTGGAGGTTTGCCCATTCTACGTTTTCTTCACCTACAAGTAGATGGCACCACCACCGAAGAGCAATTGGTAGTTGGTTTTGATCATCCCTTCCGGTCTCTAGTAGAGTTTAAGTTTACGCACTACCTAGAGTTTGCTCGAGGAGTGATGCCAAAGCTTCGGAGGCTTGAACTATACTTTCAAGTTGCGGAGAGGAAAAGTGGTGGTTTTGATATTGGCTTGGAGCACCTTGCTTCACTTAAACACGTCACCGTCACGGTTGACTGTGACTGCACCCGATTCAAGGAGGTGGAGGATGTCGAGGCCAAGGTCAGGGATGCAATCAATATGCTTCCGAACCATCCAACCCTTGAGCTGTCAAGATCTTACGCATCTGCTTTGCCCTTTTACAGTTAGACTGGGAGTCATCCTTCCACTGCCCTCCCCCAGTCCCTTGTTTCTTTTGCCTGAGCTGAGTATCCACTTCTGCTTGCATGACTGGTTGTTCTTGTTCATTTCAACTTCTCCACAACAGCTATCATCTTTTTACTCCCAGTCATTCCATCCATGGTTCATGTTCTTCTTCTAGTCTACACATTTCTTCAGTTCTCCTATTTTATTTCCTAAGTGCCCTGTTTTGTGTTCCCTTGTGCCACCCAATTAATTAATTATTCCTCAGCAAAGAATCCTCCACCTTTTTCGCACTTGGAAAAAATTTTCATATGAATCTGCATTATTATCCCCAAATAATCATCTGTTGTTGTTTATGGAAAATGAATGCCCAAACTCCTTTGCCATCGTGGACAATTTAAGCCCTCCCCTGTTGTCCTTAAATCTGCTCCAACATATTCAGCAGATTGCTAAACCCAACCGGGCCATCATGTTGGACACATTTTCTACCCACTTGACATGTCTCGGTAAGTTTGCCTTTCACATTAAAATTATTTCATAAGTTGGTTGCTACCTTTATCATCTTTCTAACATTTCTTGTCAGGCTCCTATATTAGATGCAATAGACAGTAGATACATGAATTTTACAGATTTGCTTTGCTCAAATTCATTTAATACTTGTAATGCATCCCCTTTTTGAGATAGGCTATCCACCCCTTTTCCATTTATGTTTGTGATTTTTCATGACTATTGGGTTATAATATTACTTTAGGCTTGAGTTATTAAACCATGTATCACATACCTTAGTTTAATTAGCACTATATTACTGTATTTTCTACCTCATGTGGTTGTTGGAACAAAATTTCGTAAAAATGTACATGGATCTTATTGTTAGATGTATATGGTGTATAGGAATTTTCCTCTTTTGTGTAAGGGCTTAGATGCATATATGCCCAACTCATGTACATATTTGGGCAGTTGTCCCCGGAATAGATTGAGCTTCATTCCTTCTAACATGGTATCAAAGACCTAGCGTTTGATCTCCAAACACCTCAACCGCCGCCCGTTAGCTCCACCGGCGCCGTGGGACCTGCGCCTCCATCACGCGCGGCCCCCGCGCACCATCCCGCGGCCCCGTGGCGCATCCTCCCGCGCCCCCCACGCCATGCCGCCTGCGGCATCCGCTCGCTCGTGTCGAGTCGGCGCGCGCTCTCCCGCGCGCCTCGCCAATGCCCGTGTCCTCCTCTTGGCGGCCCCGCTCCGCGGCCTCCTACGACGCTCTCCCCCTGTTGCTCCTCAGCTTTGTTTTGTTTGCCGCCGGCCGTGGATCTACTCTTCCGCCGTGGCCTCGCTCTCTTCACCTCGCTCATGCTCCTCTCTTCATTGTCGCAAGAACCCAAACCCTGGGCTACCGAATCTCACTACAATTGCCTAGAATACTCTAGAACTGGGTACAAGGGGAAGAGAGGGAGAGCTGAGAGAGAAGATGAACAGTAATACAAGTAAAGGGTAAAGGTAACTGTGATATTTGATTGATGATGTCCTTGGGAATCTCCTGGTGGCCTTAAGTAGCCGGAGTCCTCTCCACAATCCGGCATCCGGTGTGGGTGGGCCCACCGGGCAAAAGCGGTGGTACTTGACATTCCTCCCTCCTTAAATGGCGGCTTTCCCACAAGCCGCTACAATGATCTTCGATGTTCGTGGATGAACGGGCTTCTCTTGCTAAAAGATATCATCCTCGATCATGCGCACCTCTCGCATGCCCTCCGTGACCTTTCTCGGAAAGAGTTCCATGCGAGCCACCGCATGCCGAATGCGCCCGCAACCGGTAGAAGGAACCGTCACCACACTTTCGCCAAGCTGCCGATGGCGTAGGAGCTAACGCATGCTCGTGGTGGAGGACTTCACCGATGAGGATGGAACGCCGATGCCGTGGCGGCGGGCCGACGACGTTGGCGCCGCCGTCGCGCCGCGGTGGATGGGACGGGAGGCCGGACGCCGACGATGTAGCCGGTTCACGAGCTGTTCGCCATCATGCACGCCGCCAGCAGTGTTCGGGAGTCGCAACGCGCAGCCGCCGCAGCCTTCATCATCGCCGAAACTACCGTTGTAGATGTCGGGTACCACCGCCGCCGGTGGGCCCACCCACACCGGATGCCGGATTGTGGAGAGGACTCCGCCTACTTAAGGCCACCAGAGATCCCCAAGGACATCATCAATCAAATATCACAATTACCTTTACCCTTTACTTGTATTACTGTTCATCTTCTCTCTCAGCTCTCCCTCTCTTCCCCTTGTACCCAGTTCAAGAGGATTCTAGATGAATTGTAGTGAGATTCGGTAGCCCAGGTTTGGGTTGCTGACAATGGTATCAGCTCCGTCGATCCTCACCATGGATCGGTACCTCGAGCTCGCTTTTGCCCGGATCCTCCGCAGGTTCGATGAGATCGAGGCCCGGTGGGATGCTCGGGAGCAACGCGCCGTTGCTGCCATCGAGCCTCGCGTCGCCATCCCCGAGCGGACCCCTACAAATAAGCCCGATGAGGCCGTCGTGGTGGCCGACAACTGGAGTGGGCTGTTCACGCCGCTCACCCACACCCTGGAGGAGCAGCACACCGATGGGAGAGAGGATTCGGACGAGGTCAAGGCCGCGGACTTCCCCGAGGTCGCGCCCACCTCGATCCATCTCTGGGACTCCGCCGAGCACAAGTACCTTCCCGCCATGGACGAGCTCCCTCGCCTCACCACAACTGCCTCCAAGTACACCTCCGCAGCTCTGCTCGAGGAGAACGAGCCCCAGGAGTCTCTCTCCTAGGAGTACCCGTTCCAGATCCGCAAGCGCGAGGAGCAGCAGAGGATGGACGAGGAGGTCCTGCCGACCACCGGCAGCGAGGTGCTCAAGGCCGTCGTCGAGCGTGCCCGCGTCTCCACGCTCGTGAACGCACTAAGCTGACCTCATAGTCTGTAAAATGTGTTTTCCTTGGCTATATTGCTGAACACAAGGGCTATCGATGTTGGGATCATGTTGCTCGTCGCATGCGGATTTCTCGGGATGTTACTTTTGATGAGTCATGTCCCTTCTATTCTCTGACTTCCTCTGATGCTTCTTCTACCAATGTTGAGTCGCTTTCTTTCTTAAGCTTTCCTGATACACCTATCTCCACTGTTTTCCTTCCTCCGCTTTCCTTGATACCTACACCATCTTCTCCTCCACCATCTCCTCCGCTGTCCTCAACACCGCCTTCCCAAGCTCCATCATCTCGTTATGATTCTCGACCCCCTATTATTCACACCTACAGTCTTCGTCCTCGAGGTTCCTCATCTCCTGTTGAGGTGTCCCTTGATGTCTCTCATCCTATTGAGACATCTTCACTAGAGCCTTCTTCTTCTCAGCCATCTTCTACCTATAATCTTCGTGATCGTGCCTCTTTAAAACCAGTTGAGCGGTATGGTTTTGCTGGCACTACTCTTTCTGAGCCTACTACTTATCATGATGCCATTTGTCATCCTGAATGGCAACATGCCATGGCTGAGGAAATTGCTGCTCTTGAGCGCACTGGCACTTGGGATCTTGTTCCTCTTCCTCCACATGCTCGTCCCATCACGTGCAAGTGGGTTTACAAGGTTAAGACTCGCTCTAATGGTTCTCTTGAGCGCTATAAGGCCCGTCTTGTTGCTTGTGGTTTTCGGTAGGAGCATGGTCGTGATTATGATGAGACCTTTGCTCCTGTCGCTCACATGACCATTGTATGCACTCTTCTTGTTGTGGCCGTTGTTCGCTTTTGGTCCATCTCTCAACTTGATGTCAAAAATGCAACCACTCTTAATGGTGAGCTCCGTGAGGAGGTCTACATGCAACCACCTCCTGGCTATTATGTTCCTGATGGCATGGTTTGTCGCCTTCGTCGCTCTCTTTATGGACTGAAACAAGCTCCTCGTGCTTGGTTTCAACGTTTTGCCTCTGTGATCACTACTGCTGGATTTTCTCCAAGCGATCATGACCCTGCTTTGTTTATTCACACATCATCTCGGGGCCCTATGCTCCTTCTTCTTTATGTGGATGACATGATTATCACTACCAATGATCCTGAGTATATTGCCTTTGTCGAGGCACGTCTCAACGAGCAGTTCCTTATGTCTGATCTTGGTCCTCTTCGTTATTTTCTTAGGATTGAGGTCTCTTCCACCTCTGTTGGCATTTACTTATCTCAAGAAAAATACATTCAAGATCTTCTTGCTCGCTCTTGCCTCACCGATTATTACGCACCGTTGAGACTCCCATCGAACTTAATCTTCACCTCCGTGCTACGATGGCAAACTTGTTGCCGATCCCACTCGGTATCGCCATATTGTTGGGAGCCTTGTCTATTTGGTTGTGACCCGTCCCGACATCTCATATGCTATACACATTCTCAGTCAGTTGTGAGATATAAAATAACAAATTTCAAGCCAGAAAGTTGTCCAGACAATTTGTTACAAATTTGTTATTTTTACAGCTCACAAACGAAGTCAAGGTTGGACAAGATATTTTACAAGGTTGTGTATCATCATATCACCTACATGTGTGATTTTTTTTTGATGAATTTAGATTACTTTTTTGCCGTGGTTTACACGGATTTTCATGGTAGTTGTGGTTTGCACTACATATTTTGCCTTGTTTCTACTCCCACCCATGTCCATTACAACCATCTTCTTCATGTCTTATGCGTTATCTTCGTATGCGACCATTACTGGATCATCTGTTCTTCCCACGTTCTAGCTCTTTTCAACTCCAAGCTTACTCTGATGCTACTTGGGCTAGTGACTCTAAGCGTCGCTCTCTTTCTACCTATTGTATTTTTCTCGGTGGCTCTCTCATTGCTTGGAAGAAAAAGAAGCAGACTACAATATCTCGCTCGAGTGCGATTACTTGAGGATTTCGGTGTTTCGTTTCTACTATATATGCCTACTCCTCTTACGTCGGATAGTATCATTGCTATCAACAAAGCTCGTGATCCTGTGAAGCATGAACTCACCAAGCATTGAGTTGATGCATATTATACTCGGCTCAAAAAGCGGGATGATGTCATTGCTCTTCGCTATGTGCCCTCCGAGCTCCGGTGGCTGATTTCTTCACCAAAGGCGCAGATGCGAGCTCAAAGATCGGTTCTTTCTCTCCAAACTCGGTGTTTGTGATCCACCCCGAGTTTGAAGGGGGGGTGTTGTTAGATGTATATGATGTATAGGAATTTTCCTCTTTGTGTAAGGGCTTAGATGCATATATGCCCAACTCATATACATGTTTGGGCAGTTGTCCCCTAGAATAGATTGAGCTTCATTCCTTCTAACACTTATGTCCACATCAAAGTATGTGCTCAGTAGAGAAAAATACAACCAACATCCTAGTTCTGTAATCATGTTAAGCTCATAGTCAAATTTCATTTTCAGTATTGCTTGATGTTTTCTTCTATAACAGCCATTCATGCTTATTTTTTTCGAGGGAATCCATATTGATTAATATACATGTTTTGGCCTACCATTGCTATGAATTGGTGGTTTAAATTCCATGAATTGTGTTTTTACACAATTACGAATGTACTTTTAAAAACAAATTTCCTTAATGTCAATAACTTGAGAAATAGTGATTGTACTCATACTTCGGCATATTTGAATATCGTTAGTTTATTTGTCAGTGAAAAGACACATATTGTTTATTGTATTCTTTCATATCATCTTTCCATGTGTATTTATCTATTTAGACATGTCACCTGGACTCAATTATCGTTATGTCATTTATTTGCAGGAATGGAACAATTTGTTGATCTATCCAATACCAACTATTCATGGTGGTGGGCAATATTTGTAGCACCTTTCACGATTTTGATTATTTTGGGTTGGAATATAGAGAGTTCGTTTTCACTTTTTTTGAATATTGACCTGAACTCTCCAAAAAGCACGGGTAATGGTCTCCATCTTCTCTTGAAGCTTCTGCTTCAATTCATCGGGAAGCTCATCTATGGCTTGAGGGTGATTGATATTACTGGGATGCACCTCAGCCCTAGTGTCATCAGTGGGTTTGGTCTTGTCTGCCATATCGTTGTTATCATATTGAAATCAAAATCGCCGCTTTGTAGTTCTCAGCGAGTGCCAAAAAGTATGTTGACACACAAATGGGTTCGCACCAATACACCAGCGGTCTTGGATGCCCTAGAGGTTGGAAACAACCTACACACACAACAAGAAACACAGTGTGATCAATCAAACCAATCTAGTGATCGATGAGACCGATGTAGAGCTCTGCTCGGTCCGAGAAAAAGCTCACGAACACCCTGGAGGACATTTTTGAGTGTCAACAGAAAGCATGAATTAGTAGAAAATTCAACGGCTGAAATTAATAAGTGTTTTTTTTGTTTTGCTACAGCATCAAGTATGTGGTGGACAGGATTCAGGTCCTAAAGTTCATGGTCTCCAATGGCAAACTATTGCCAAAAAGGCTATAGATGTATAGGAATCACATCAATTCCTTTATTTTTCGAAGACGGAATCACATCAATTCATTTTGGATAGGCTACGTGTTTCAACATAAGCAAAAGATGGCATCATAATGCACTACCACAGATGATGCAGTCAAGGTAATATTGAAACAATGTGAAGATAGTTAAACAAATGATAATATCTAGTTACCTACGGTATGGAAAAACATATTTATCATCTTCTCCTGCCAGCGGCAGCGGCAGCAGCAGCAGGTACCCGTTGTGCTCCAGGTTGCCCCTGCCCTGCACCTTCCTCTGGTATGTTGGCAGCTGCCAGCGGAATGATGTACAAACGTAGAAAACGAAGATATTGAACAAAGTACATATTTAGTGCAGTTACTCACATATTTAGCCCGGAAAGATTTCTCAGGTGGTTTCTTTACTTCACCAAGACCATTTTCAGTTTCTATTAACCGATCTGCAAATGATGGGATTCTGCAAGCACAATTTTGTAAGAATTTGGAAATTTCTTTGAGACTCTTCCGGTAGGGATAGACCTGTTAGGTCATGCACAACACATGGATCCTGCCAATTTGTGCCATTGTGGAACTCAGTGGATGTGCTCACAAAAGATGCTCCTACTGTGATTAGTGGTGGAAGTTTAGCATTTCAACTATGATTAGCACTGAGGCATCTGGGAGCTTATATAGACTTGTCTTGTCCGGTGTTCTTAAGGCGGTAGCGGGGATGCATGGTAACCCACCCCCTTCTAACCGCCTAGCGATGCCATACTGATTATAAGACGAGCCAAGAGGTGAAATACGAAAGAGGAAGGATGGTGCATGCAGTGGCTGCTTGTCCTTGATGGTTGATCTCCCTCTTGTTCTTCCTATCTTTTCCCTCCTTCATTCAGTCCCTCCTCCCGCTTATTTTGGCATGGCAACAACTGAGGCTCTGTTATTAGGTGAGGCCTTGAAAAACATTGGTCTTATCTAAGCATCCACCGAGAAATCTTTTGGGACGGTGCTTGCAAAACGCGACAATGAGGATGACTTGGCTTGCGGCGGATCACGACGGATCTTTTCATGATGACGGAACCACCCGGTGTGGTACAACGTTGGAAGATGGCGCAAGAGACAACCCTAGTCTCATCGGTTTCGACGGCGGCAACTTTTGCACCGGAGAAGCTAAGAGGGGATGTCGACCTACGGTGGCGGTCCGGTATCTTCAAAATGATCTTCGTGGGTGGGGCATCTTTGCTCGCTGTCTTGACGGCAATCTTGAAACGTGGCGGAGCATGGAGCGTTGTGGCGGGCGTGGGCGTGAGGCCCCCGCGCACAAGAGAGGAGTCAAACGGCAGATGCGGCGAGGCCCCCATGCGTTGTGGAGGCTCGGTCTCGGTGTTTTCTTCCCGTCACATGGTGGCTTGGTTGCGCTGCACACTGCGACGAAGGGTCCCGCACAGCGGTGGCCTTCGGTGTGGTGGTGTGTCCGCCCCTTGGTTTATTTTTGGCGCCGGCCTTTATTTTTTTTTTCGACGACCGCATGTGTGCGGTTTGTGGGTGGATGCTTTATGCCTTCTCTGCCGTTGTGTTTGTATACTGGGCTTGGCTGTGTTGAGGTCTCAATCCGACCGGCCGTTGAGTTGTAACCAGCGTTGACGTCCCCAATCCAACCGGGTGAGTATAGTTAGTTTTTTTTTTTACTTTCTTTGGAATTGTTTTTGCGATACGGCTCGGGAATCTCCTTTTTAATATAATCGGCAGCTCTCTAGCTTGATTCGTTTCAAAAAAAATCTAAGCATAAATAAAACTAGGCCTGCTCAGTGATCTCTGAGAGGGAAAGAAGCGGCCGCAGGAGCTGCAGCTCCTTTCCCACTCTCACAAGTCACTGTAGTGGTTCTTCATCATTATCTCTCTTGTTTTAAGCATATGTTACCTTGTGCGTGCCCTCAAATTAACGTGCTTCATCATTATCCCTTTTTAAGCATCTATTGTGCATGCCCTTAAAGAGATTTCTTAACTAAAACTCTTTTTATTTTAAACAAAATACCACCTTTATAATCTATTTATTTAACATTTTTGTAATCTCAAGAAAGTAGTATGTTGCCTTGGTGCCTATTCAGCAACCTTTATGATACTATAAGAGCTGAATGTCCATTTTGATGGCTGAAACAAAAAATAGAATATGCCAATATGTCACCATAAACTTGGAACTATTAATCACCAATGAATGCACCACAAAATTTAAACATGCCAATGAATTCTTAATGGTTCTCTCATATTGTTGCTTATATTTATGCTATTTAGTTCAACTAATATATTAGAATTTTACATACTATAGTATTTTTGTTTGCCATAATTTATATAACAGAATTTAATTAAAGAATTGCCTACTTATTGAACACACTGAGAGGCACAGCTACTAAGACGTGAGAAGAAGCACACTGCAACTCTATTTTCTGCTTGATTGTTAATTCAGCTGGCCTGCTAAATGGGCTTGAAGATATATACGTCAATTCCAAGAAAAACCATATATGATTTCAGACCCGTCTCATCATGTTGAGGCCAAAACTTCTTTGCTTTCGTCAAAGCAAGCTTTATTGGATTTTCGGTTCATTTGTAACCTCCAATTTGCTCAATCTGATCTTCTATTTTGAACTATAAAACTGAGTAATGGAAACCTTAGAGGAGTCGAAACAAGAATACTTTGGTTCTTTGGTTATTTTGAAAAAGTTAGTTTTATATTTTGTAAAAGTAAGATCGAATGTACTTTAACAACATGTAAAAAATTATAACTAATTTATTAAATGAAAATATTGCCAGACAAAAGAAAAATACTGTACAATGAGGAGGTGAGCACGACTGGAGAGTAAGAGTATCAAATGAGGGAATAGGGGCTAGATCGGCACTGTTTGTGTCATGAACTCATGGTTCCAAGCGGAAGTAAGGTCGTTGGCACACCCAGCCGCAATGAATGGTTGCAAAGACAAGGTGGGCGGCATTATTGCACGCTCACCGATTCATTTTTTTTTTTCTGCGACACCTCGCCGATTCAATTATTGAGAGCAGCAAAATCTCCACCTTACGAAAGCGGCACCAAAAGAGGGCCGGCTAGAGTGGCCACATCGCGGGCAACGCAGTGCATCGGTCATTTTGCAAAAATAACCTTGAATTTATACAAAATCCGGCAGCCAGTCCAGGCCTCTCATAGAAAATTTTTAAGAAAGCCCTCAAATTATTTGGAAATCGACCTACAGCCTAGGCTATAGCTTCCCTCCCCACTCGGGCCTACCTGAGCCTTAATGGGCCGAATTCGACCCAATGTTGTTTACCTTATCTATTTTTTTTTTTTTTACGAAAAAATTTGATAAAAATTCGAAATTGCATAGTAAATAAAAGAAAAATCATAAAATAAAAAATTAATTTGTTTTGAAATTCCCATGAACAAATCTATGCAAAGTGATTCTAAAATAGAACATGTTTTAATCAAAAGTTTTGGGTTATTCCTATGTTTTTAATGGGCACATATGAAAACCAAATAAAAACCAAAAAATAGAAAATTCGGTTATTCAAAACCCCTTATGATACAATATTATCACGTTAAACTTTTGGGAAATTGATAAATACTTTTAGACTCTTTTCTCAAGAAAAATAAAATAAAAGATGTGATAGTTCCATTTCAATAACAAATGTAAAATATAACATAGCAACAAGATTACACCAACGCATAGCTAACCTACTCATCCAATCACCCTAACGGCCTAACTCTCAATGGAAAATAAAATGAAATTTAAAAAACATTTCAAAACAAAAAAACATATAAATAAAATAATACCTTCACAATGACAAACTCTCCAAAATATAAACAAGTACAACAATATGCTACAAACCATGACACATTTATATAAAAAAAATATATCTTATCTAACCTCATTAATCTTGTACAATTATTTTAACTACACATATGAAACAAAGCCTACATCAAATATAATATTAATAGTTAACAAATCCATTTCACAACAAATATTAACTTTCAAAGGAAAATATTATGGGTCCTACCGCCATAAGCGGCAACGCCGCGACCATTTCTAGTATCACTGGAAGGAGCCGCCCCGCGGTGGACGCCGATCAGGACCTGTGCAGCCGCAGAGTCTTGCCGCCAGCCCCACCTTGGTCGCGGCAATGATCTGTTTCCTGGATGATGGTTAATTCAGCAAGCCCGATGGGCATTCGGATCCCATCGATGTGGTCCCAATTCATGTTTAGGCCAAGACTGCTTTGCTTTCGTCAAGGAAGCTTGATCCGAGTTTTAGTTCGTTTCGTTTTGTAACCTCTACTTTGCTGAATCTGATATTTTATTTGAAGAAGTTGAAAACTGGATAATGGAAATCATGAGGGACTCGAAACAAGACAAATTTGATTCAATGGCCATTTCCAACAGTGAGTTTTATACATTTCAATACGGCAACGCAGCGAGCCATCGCCCACATCTTAAACCATCTCTAAGCACACACCAATCAACATTCGAGAATATTGCAAAATATCACTAGCCGTTAGCTGCCCAAAGTCTTCAGAACGTCTCAATAGCTAGCTTAGAGCTACTAAATCAATTTTTGAATCACTAAATAAAGTAACAAACAAGAGACTAGTATGGACTTCAGATATAAGTCTCATATATTTTGCGATACATCGCCCTCACTGCATGATACTTAGAGTTGCTTGCTGCACTACTCTCTTTCTTGTTTATATTTATTACTATTAGATTAGTTTTTGATGGAGCTATTAGTCCCTCCGTCGTCCCACCGAGTTTTGTCACCCCGGTTTTCGTGCCATTTTATTCGATGCTTCGTCTTATTCAAATTTTTTGCACAAATATAATTTATTTTTTTTACTTACTTATTTTATCAATAAAGATACTTGAATATTGATTATTTTATTTTATAATTTACATAAATATTTTGAATAAGACGTATGGTCAAAGATGAAGTTCAAAAGTCAAAAACGTCGAACTCCATGGGACGGAGGGAGTAGATTAGAGCTTCTTGTTTCTTGCTGCACTCTGAAATTTTCTATAATAATTGGGGAAAAATTCAACGGCGATCCGACGGCTACAAAGGCCGGAGGCAATGGGAGGAAAAAAGGCATGGAGGCAAAAATTGCCTCCCCGTTGTGTCTATGACAAATGGGCTATTGAAGTAAAAATCGCCTCCAGTTTGCCTCCGCAAAAATAGACGGATTAAGAATGGTTGGTAATTGCATTCTTGTAAAAAAAAAATCGTTCAAGGCTTCCGGCATCACCAGGGCTTGCTTGCCGGCATGAACGCCATTGGCATTGCCAGCAGCACACGAAGTATGTGTACGTGATGC
This sequence comes from Hyparrhenia diplandra, assembly GCA_015847255.1. NCBI lineage: Eukaryota > Viridiplantae > Streptophyta > Magnoliopsida > Poales > Poaceae > Hyparrhenia > Hyparrhenia diplandra. The sequence continues at coordinate 38,949 of JADLZK010001913.1, read as the reverse complement.
ACTTGGCAGCAGTAGCGCTGGCCGAGCGCGAGACGCAGGACCTGCCATGCCTCTGCCGGCCAGCAATTATTATCGCAGCAGCCAGCAATGGCATCACGCACGTCGTCGCTGTGGTTCAGGAGGTCCTCGTCGTTACTCCCTCCGTCCCATGCTGACCGACGTTTTTAACTTTTAACTTCATGTTTGATCATCCGCCTTATTCAAAATATTTACGCAAACTAAAAATAAATTAATCAATATTCAAGTATCTTTATTGATAAAATAAGTCGTAACAAAAATAAATTATATTTATACAAAAAAATTTGAATAAAGACGAAGATCGAATAAGATGGCGCGAATCCGCGCGACAAACTCAGTGGGACGGAGGGTAATCATCTAGCCCTGCAAGCCAGTTTCAGCGGCAGTGCGGTGCGTACGACGACGACAACCGGTCGACAGAAGGACGCGCTGCTAGTATGGTGTGGGAGTGGGAGGAAAAGGAGGCGTCGGCGGTGGCCGAGGCGACGGCGGACGAGGCGTGGGCGCTGCTGTCGGACTTCCTGGCGTTCCATCTGTGGCACCCGCGCGTGGCCCCGTACCGCTTGGCTTCCGACACCCCGCGCGCGCCAGGCTGCGTCCGGTAGTGCACTACTGCGAGGGCACCACCACCGCCGCCGAACAGGCGGACTGGGCGCACGAGACGCTGCTGGAGCACGACGCGGAGCGGCGCTTCTTCCAGTACGAGATGAACGATAACAACATGGGCTTCGGTCTCTTCTTCGCCACGTTCCGCGTCGTCCCAGCCGTCGCCGGCACTACAGCTACAACTACAAGGTGCGTGCTGCGGTGGGAGTTCGAGTGCAAACCCGCGCGCAGCACGCCCAGGGACGCGCTCGTCACGCACCTGCAGGCCGGGCTCGACGGCATGGCGGGTCCAGCGCCGGCGATGGGTCTGGCCGTGATGGGTGGTTGCGATGGGTCCGGCTGGGGGCGGCGATGGGTCTGGCCGCGATGGGGGGCGGCGATGGGTCTGGCCGCGATGGGGGCGGCGTCGGGTTAGTGGAGGGGTGAGGATGTAATTACTGGTTAGCGGTGATTAATGACATGGTTCTCCCTTTCAAAATGAAAAGAATTTAGGAGAGGCAATGAGAGTCAGGCAAAATTAGAAGGGCTCTTCAAAAGTAAATGCCGCAGGAGGGCCCTGCAGTGAGAACGCCGATCGGGACCCTTGCAGCCAGAAAAGTTATGGCGCTTGCCCTACGGATGTCGGATGAACATCGAATCAGAGTAATGACTAATGAATGCTACGCATGTGACCGGAAGCAGCGCTACACTGTAGTCACGTGGTGCAGACACACGGGCACTAATAAACCGGCTGTATGTAGGAGTACAACAAGTGAGATGGAGCGTGAGGCCATGAGCTGTGCTCCATAACATTTTCACACAAGAGCGCTTTTGCCAGTTTGCAACTCTGAGCAAGATCAGCTATCTCCCATACCCACAACCACAAGCCATAACCAACACACGGAGCAGGAGCAGCGCCTATCCTTTCCAAGGAGAGGGAAGGCATGGAGCTCGCCATGTCTGCCTTGGGCAGCCTCCTCCCCAAGCTTGCCACACTCCTCACCGACGAATACAAGCTGCAGAAGGGAGTGAGGGGGGAGATCAGGTTCCTCCAAGCCGAGATGGAGAGCATGCAGGCTGCCCTCAACAGGGTGTCCAAGCTGCGGCCTCATCAGATCGATGATCTTCTCAGCATCTGGGTGAGGGACTTGAAGGAACTGTCCTATGACATTGAGGATAGTGTTGATTCTTTCATTCTCCGAGTCGATGACCCTGGTTGTGCCAAGCCAAAGAGCTTCAGAAGGTTCTTTGACAGGACCATCGGCCTATTGACAAAAGCCAAGGCTAGGCATCATATCGCCGATGACATTCAAGACATCAAGAGACGCATCCATGAAGTCGCTGATAGGCGAGGAAGGTACACGTTTGAAGATATTATAGTACAGCCAGAGAATACAGAAATGGATCCTCGGTTGCCTGCTCTGTACGAAGATGTGAAGAACCTTGTTGGTATTCAAGGCCCTGTAGAGAAGCTCACTGCTTTGCTAATGCGTGGGGAGGATGCACAGAAACAGCAGCTAATGGTTGTCTCAATTGTTGGAGTTGGAGGCCTTGGGAAAACAACTCTGGCCAATACAGTGTATCAAAGACTCCGAGGAGAATTTCAGTTGCAAGCTTTTGTCTCAGTCTCCCTTAAGCCAAACATAAACAAGATTTTCAGCAGCATACTACGGCAGGTTAGCGGAGACCAGTACCCCAATGCTGAAGCATGGAATCATACTGAGCTTATAGATAAAATCAGACAAATCCTTGAGAAAAACAGGTACGTACTAATGATTATCCAATTTTAATTGTTAACTAATCGCAAATCCATGTACTTGAATAGAGTTCCTAAATCATAAATAATTGTCATCCATTCATCCACTGGCACGCTTGTATAGTCACAAATTCATGAACTTGAGCAGAGCCTCAAATAAAATAAAAGACACTGTAATTAACAGATTCCAATTACACACAATCAATTGTTCTTTTCCTTTTTTAAAAAAAATTCAGGTACATTATTGTAATTGATGATGTATGGGGAGAAGCTGCATGGACACAGATCAAATGTGCTCTAATTGAAAACCATCTTGGTAGTAGAGTTATTGTAACTACCCGGATTCTTGATGTGGCAAAGGTTTCTTGCTCGTCCATTGATGGTACCACGTGTGAACTAGATCCCTCTCTTATGAGGACTCAAAAAGCTGCTGTGTAAAAGGGTATTCAATGAAAATGAGGAAATGCATTCCGACTTAGAGGAGGTATCACAGAAAAATTTTGGAAAAATGTGCTGGTATACCATTGGCTATCATTACTACAGCTAGTTTGTTGGCTAGTAGGCCAAACAAAACAAAGTATGAATGGTATGGTGTATACAGTTCAATGGGTTCTGGACTTCATAAGGACAAGAGCCTTGACAACATGAGAGCAATCTTGTATCTGAGTTATTCTGATCTTCCTTCCTATCTAAAGCCGTGCTTGCTGTATCTAAGCATGTTCCCTGAGGATTATGAGATTCCAAGTGACGCCTTGGTACGGCTTTGGATAGCGAAGGTTTCATCGATGAAAAACATGGGAATGATTTGTATGATCTTGGAGAGGTATTTCAACGAGCTTGTGAACAGAAGCATGATTCAACCAATATATGAAAAAGGTATTCCAACAACTTGTCGAAGTACATGATATGGTACTTGATCTCATTATTTCCCTCTCAGCTCAAGAAAATTTTGTCACCATACTAGAAGGGCCTTGTTGCCACATATCTACAGCATGCAAGATTCGACGATTATCACTACGAGGCAGCAAAGTTGATATCAAGGAAGAGCAAATGATTTTCCCAGCAGCAGTCAACATATCCCATGTCCGGTCAATCATTGCTTTTGGTGATGCCGTTCAGTGGATGCCACCTATTTCAAAGTTTCCAGTTCTCCGTGTTTTGGCTTTCAAAACCGAGTCCAAAAACAATATCCATCCTAAGGATATAGGCAGTTTGCAGCACTTGAGATACCTTGAACTAGGAGGTGAGCTCAAAACAGAGCTTCTAGAAGGAATTGGGAACCTAAAGCTTCTCAAGACACTGGATCTATGGTATCCACCCGAAGGAGCACTGCCAGCAAGCATTTGTCAGCAACGACAACTTGAAAATCTGTTAACTATTTCTGGGGTGAAATTTCCAGATGGGGCTGGGAATCTAATATCCCTACACGAGCTGTCATGGCTAAATGTGGAGGATGGAGCACCAAATATTTTGGCTGAACTTGGTAACCTTACTAGACTCCGAGTGCTGAAAATTGATTTGGGCTATAGCGAAAACCAGAGTTACATGAAGACATTTGTACAGGCCCTATCCAATCTAGCCAACCTTCGTACACTAGTTCTTTATCATGGCGGGGAATATGCTCTCTAGATTTCGTGCCAGACCTATGGACGGGCCCTGTACATCTCCAAAGGTTTGATGGGGGTAAGATAACCTTATCCCAGGTGCCCAGGTGGTTTTCCTTCCTTTCTGAACTCTCCAGCTTGTCCATGTATGTCAATCTGCTAAGACAAGAGGATCTCGAATTGATTGGAGATTTGCCCGTGCTACGTTTTCTGCGACTTGAAGTAGAGGATGATGGCACCACCACCGAAGAGCAGTTGGTGGTTGGTGCTCATCACCCATTCCGCTCTCTAGCAGAGTTTCAGTTTAAGCACTACACAAGATGCTGGCTGGAGTTTGGTCGAAGAGTTATGCCGAAGCTTCAAAGGCTTAATTTGTACTTTCAAGCACAGAAGAGGAAAGGTGGTGGCTTTGATATTGGCCTGGAGCACCTTGCTTCACTTAAACACGTCACCGTCGAGGTTGACTGTAATGATGCCCGGATGAAGGAGGTGGAGGATGTCGAGGCCAAGGTCAGGGATGCAATTGACATGCATCCAAACCATCCAACGCTTGAGCTGCCAAGATATTTTGAAGAGTATATGATAAAGGATAAGGAATCCGAGGAATGGTAATATAATCAGAGAAAGTAATACTCACCTATAAATAGTTGCTTGTTTCTTTCATTTGACGTATCTGCTTTGCCTTTAGCAGTGATGAAGACTATACGACAGAGGATGAGGCCGAAGATGATCACAAGGAGTCCGAGCAAAGGTAACAGAGTCACTGAGAAATTAATACTTGCCTATAGTTGTCTGCTCCTTTTATCTGACATAACTACTTTCCCTTTTGCAGTTAAGACTAGGAGTCATCTACTGTTTGTCACCTATAGTTATACCGCCTCCCAGTCTACAGTTGCCTTTTGCCTGCTTGCACGATTCGTCACCTGGTTGTTCATTTCGATTTCTCCACAACCGCTGCCCCTCTTTTTACTCCCGGTCATTCCATCCATTGCTCACATTCTTCTAGTCCACACATTTCTTCACTCCTATTTTATTTCCTGAGTGCTCTGTTTTGTGTTCCCTTGTGTGCCACCCAATTAGTCAATTATTCCTCAGCAAAGAATCATCCACCTTTGTCGCACTTGGAAAAATGTTCTTCAGTTTGTTTCCCATGAAGAATGCATAGAAAATGAATCTGCATTATTATCCCCAATATATCATCTGTTGTTGTTTTTCAAAAAATGAAAGCCCAAACTCCTTTGCCATCGTTGACAGTTTGAGCCCACCCTTTTGTCCTTAAATAAGATATATTTTTTTAAAAAAATATTTGTCATTCTGCTCCAACATATTCAGCGGATTGCTAAACCCAACCGGGCCATCATATTGGACGCATTTTCTACCCACTTGACATGTCTTGGTAAGTTTGCCTCACATTGAAATTATTTCATAAGTTGGTTGTTACTTATCTTTCCAAAATTTCTTGTATGGCTCCTATACATGAATTTTATAGATTTTGTTTTGCTCAAGTTATAAATTTAATACTTATAATGCATCCCCTTTTTGAGACAGGCAATCCATCCCTTTTCCATTTATGTTAGTGATTTTCATGACTATTGGGTTATAATATTACTTTAGATCTGAATTATTAAACCATATATCACATGTCTTTGTTTAATTAGCACTATATTTTCTACCTCCATATGTTGTTGTTGTAATGAAATTTCGTAAAATGTACATGGACCTCATGTCCACATGAAATTACGCGCTCAATAGAGCAAATACAACCAACATTAGTTTTGTAATCATGTTAAGCTCACAGCCAAATTACATTTCAGTACCTAGTGCTTGGTGTTTTCTTCTGTTTAACACTGAATTCCTTTTATGTGAGATTGCAAAACATCTATACCGATAATTCTCAACAATAAGTTGCTATTTGTCTCACTAGGTGAAATTTTCCCATATTTGTTTATGCTTGCATAGTACATGCTAGCATGAATATAAAAAGGAACTTTTGATACAACATGCATGGTCCCATCTAAAATTTTGTGCATATTTCACGAATCATGCAAGTTGGATGGCTACATATCTATACCAATATGTAACAACCCATGAAAAAAAATCGCGGGCTGTAGAATTTAGATAGAACTTGGCCAAAACGCTATAGCAGCGCTATTAGCCCGCTATTCGACGCTATAGCGTGCTATTTGAGTCATGCAAGTTGGATGGCTACATATCTATACCATGGGACCTGGATTAATAATATGTAACAACCGTCCATGCTTATTTTTTTCGAGGGAACCATGCTGATTAAAATAGATGTTTTGGCCTACCATTGCTATGAATTGGTGGTTTGAATTCCATGAATTGTGATTTTACATAATTATGAATGTATTTTAAAAATAAATTGCCTTAATGTCATGAACTTGAGAAATAGTGATCCTACTCATACTTTAGCATATTTGAACATCGTTAGTTTATTTGTCAGTGAAAAGACACATGCTATTTATTGTATTCTTTCCTATCATCTTTCCATGTGTATTTATCTATTTAAACTCATGTGGACTCAATTATTGTTATGTCATTTATTTGCAGGAGTGGAACAATTTGTTGATCTATCCAATACCAACTATTCATGGTGATGAGCAGTATTTGTAGCACCTTCCATTATTTTGATTATTTTATGTTGGAATATGGAGAGTTTGTTGTCACTTTTTCTTTTGAATATTTACAAGAACTATTGTTATGGAAATTGTAATGGTGATATTGTTTGTCAACTGTCATTAACTATGAAAGATTTCATTGCGGTTTGTCCTTATTGAGAAATTGCTATTAATTTGATGATTGCTCTAGCGTTTTAGATTAAATCATTTTCAAAACTCATCTCTCATAGTTGTGCATGTATATGTATTGGGTATTGAGAATCCAGAGAGAGAAAAGAGGGGCATCAATGCTAAAAAAATGTAACTATGGGTGAACCTAGCAATAGAAATTAAATATTTTAAACCATCTTATATTCTTAAATACAGTACAAGTGAAACCCTTCCATCCCCGTGACAATGAGACGAACAACCAAACGAAATCCTATACTCCTACCTAGCATCTAAATTAAGGGGTAATGAGTATAAAAGATTGACCCCAAAGGTGAACCAATCCACTGCCTTGTGTATTCATAAATCAACCGTGGGTTGCACATCCAAAACCTTTTGAAGTTCTTTAGCTTGTGCTAGAAATGTTTTGAATATTTATTTGCACTAATAGGGTTATAGTGGACTTATGTTGTAATTAGCAAAGATAGAGTCGTTGTCGCCGGTTTATCAAGCGATAGTCTAGCAGGGGTATGCCCGCTAGTAGATTGAGCGGTTGGGGATGCGCGAGACGACTAATGGATGTTAAGCGTAACGAGCGAAAGACAAAAACACACGGGTTTTACCTGTGTTCGCCACCTTGATGGCGTAAAACCTACGCCCCGCTTAGTTGTATTGATTGATTGAGAATATCGTGTCCCTCGGGGGGGATCCCTGCTCACCTTATATAGTCCGGGGAGCGGGGTTACAGTCGGATCTGTCCCGACAAGAGCTATCCCGATCGGTTACAATAGGAAAGTATATAGTGATTACGACGAGCTATACTAGGAAACTATCTTGTCGACCACGTTTAGGCCGTAATCTCGATAATCTCGGTCTTCTATCGCCGAGGGCTTCAACTCCGTCGTCCTAGGCCGGCCCGAGAGGCCTAACTCCAAAGTAACCCGTGAGGGATAGGGGTTTATCCCCCACGCCTAGTCCCCGAGCACGCCGTATGCCGCAGTGTAAGAGTCTTGACGCTTCGATCATCGGAGGTGTTGTCGACCGCCTTCAAGCAAAGACGACCGGACTAGTTATATGTCGACTAGCCCGGGGCAGCTCGACCAGCCCACTTGTTTTCCCCGTAGCTTCTTTCCTTTGCTTCCACCTAGTCTTGATGAGTCCGCTGGCGGATGCCGGGTGCTCCAATGAAAAAATCTCTTTTCTTTCTCTTCTAAGTGTGCCCACGTATAGTGGAATAACACTATAAAATGCATAAACAATTAGCACGATTCACCGCAAGTGAAGTGTGCCCACTTAGTCCCCGAGCCTAGGAGTAGGTGAGTGATCACGCATCGCTAGGGTCAAAAGAGAGAATATGAGAAAATAGTCCCCGAGTAATCGGAAACCTAATCGGGCGCATGTACCGCATACACGGTGTGGTGTTTATGTTCAGGAATCCCTGAGCCCTGTATACTTGCCTGTACGTATAGCGCCCAGGGACCGTGCGTGGGTCGAGGCATAGACAGTGCCAACCCAAAGAATATCCACGCCATGTCAGAAAATCTAGAGAGCCCTTCCTTTAAGGAAACTTCGTCAAGAAGATAGGACCGCGCGATTCCCAAGGATGGCAAGATATCCGGTCAATTAATATCCCGTGATCGCGTAGGGGAACAAACCGGCGAGAATCAAGGGGAGGGACGCGGGCGCAGCCACAACACGCGTACACCCGGAAAGGGTAATGATGGCAACTGACGCCGCCGCCTGCCGCACGCACTCAACCCACGAAATGAGGAGGCGCGGGCCCGCGGCGCGCACGGTCGCGAATGCATTAACCCTAACGGCAGCCAGGGCTATAAATACCAGCGCCTCGTCCCTTCTCGTCTCATCCGCCTGGGAGCCGCTTCATCTTCTCTAGCCCTCCGTCCGCCTCTTGCTACAGTGAGCACCTGCTAGGGTTTGCGGCGGCGCCGGCGAGTCGCATCTTCTCCGGCGCATCCGTCGATCGGGAGAGGTAAGGACCCCACAGATCTATTGATTCGCCCTCTTTTGGTCCAAATGTAGTCGATTTTGAGCGCCGATTTGAGCTGTTTCTATTTTGTATGACACTGTTCATCTTCTTGGGATGTAGAACTAGTTGAAGTGGGATGGATCGCCACGCCGCGGGGGTCGCCAAGGTCGTGTGTGCCGGGCGCGACCGAGGGCGCGCGGAGCGCCGCCGGAGGGCGTGGTGGTGCCGCTGCCGGACGCTGAGGCGCCGCTGGGCCGACGCGACGGGGAGCCTATGCGCTCTCGCGCGGGCGGCATCCCGTCATCCCGATGGATAGGGAGTGGCGGCGTCTTCTTCCACCGATGCGAAGTGAGGGAGCCGGGTGGATGCCCGCGTTACGCCCGAGAGAGGGTCATCGCCGGTTGGAGGGTGCCGAGGCGAGCCGCATCGATGCCGCAGACGGACGAGGTGGTGGTCTTCGAGAGCCACTTCGGCGTGGGTTCGGGATGCCGGCGCATCCGTTCTCCTTCGCCGGAGCTCCTCGTGTTCTACGGCCTCGGCTACCGCCACCGCCACCAAACGCCATCCTCGACATCGCCGTCTTCATCACACTTTGTGAGTGTTGCCTTGGCATTCTCCCCAACCTCGCCTTGTGGAAGTACTTTTCTATGTCGGGTTGAAGGGGGATTCGGGATCCCGGGTAGCTAGTGGCGTGTTCGTAAGCTCCGGGCAACCGGGCAAAGCCGCTTCCGCCGACGCCGCCGACGAATGTCCCTCGATGGTACACGCGGTGGTTTTTATACCACGCCGGATGTGCCAATTCCGCCGATCCGACTCGTGTCCCGGTGAGGCAGGCAAGCTGGAACGAGGAGCCCACAGCTGCCGACATGCCGCGCGTGAGGGAGCTGCTGGCGATGATGAACGATCTTCACGCGGGGACGAGATCGACCTTGCTCACGATGTTCGTGGAGCGCCGGACGCGGCCGCTCAAGCGGAGGGATCATCCCGGTTCGAGTACATCGGGTTGAACGATCCCACCCGCGAGTCGGCGGAGTTCCTGCCGTCGGCCGAGGTCCGAGGAGCGGGTAGCGAAGATTCTACGCCCCGGCCGGAGGTACCGCACGATCCGCGCCGCGGTGCCCACCTTCTGCGGCGGCAATCCGCCACCACAAGTGTAGCCTTGGGACATGATTTGCTGCGCAGTTGCTTGTCTTTGTTGCTAACGACGATTATTGCGAGATCCATGGGATGACCCGCAGCCGGTATTTCAGCCTCACCCGAGGAGGCTGCCGCGCTCGAATGCCGTGCTGCAGGGGCGCCGCCCCCGTGCCCTCGCGTCGGCCAGCCGAGGCGCCGGGGTAGCGCGACGGAGCGCGCGGGCCCGCGGCAAGCGCCCTTTGGAGAGCCCGTCGGAACCGTAGGTCATCCGCCAGAAGGTGACAAAGGAAGACCGACCGCCCGGATACGTGATTTGTATGATGACGACTTTCTCGCGATGAAGAGTTGCAAGCCTTTGTCGAGTCGACTGCTTTTGTAAGTATTCTTCTGGTCTTACCTAGTCCCCGGGTAAGGGTACATTGACTGATCGTCACGTTGTCATATGCAGGAACCTGTTGGAGATAGAACGCCGATTGTTCGAAAGTTGACTCCGCCAAGGGCACCCGGCCAGTCCACACGGCGACGTGGCCGGCGCCGCTGGAGTGGAGGAGGCCGCAGTGGTGGTGGCTTCCAGAGGTCGCCTCCGCGGCCGCGCTTGCCAATGTGTAAGTACACTTGCCGCCGATCATGATCGCTCAATTTGTCGGTGTATGTATGTGTGAATCTTTGCTTTTGGGTGCGGGGGCTGCCATCGAGCTGTGGCGGTGCCGCTTCCGCAGACGCTCCACGGCCGGACCAACCAATTCCGGCCGCGTGCGGCCTCGGTCCCCCCGAAGGGACATGGCGGTCGAAGACGCGCCGGCACCGGAGGAGCCGCAAGAGGTGGCAGGGCACCAGGTGCACCAAGCGCCGTTTGTAGACGCTGCGAGCCAGTGCCGCCGAGACCGGCCGCGCCCGTGGTCATCCGCCGTGAATCCCCCCTGAACTTCGTCCAAGTCGAGGATGGGGATCGGGAGATGGAGGAGGCCGAGGGCTGGTACGAAGCCGCAGAGGGACCCGGCGCCCGAGTGTCGAAAGGGGAGTGGCCCGAGGTGGAAGAGGGAGGACGAGCCGACGCGCATAGCCCGCCGCTTGAGGAGGGGGGCCCGCCCGCCTGCGCGTAAGTATTCAACCATCTTGTCTCTCGCCGCCATCCCGCCATAGACATCCCGTGATTGTATGTTGCTTTGTAGCATATTCGTAATGAGGAGATCCGCCCACCGCGCCAAGAGCCGGAGTGCCGTGGCGCCCCGCTTGAGGCCCAACAAAGCGGATGAGCTCTCCGCGAGCGCGACCGTCTTGTTTGCCGGCGAGCGAGCGGTGCTCGCGGTTGAGAGGGACCGCCATTGGCCGGCAATGGCGACGCCCGCCGTCATGCCTTTGCTCGGGAGAGGGCGGCGCCGGCAAAGAGCGTGAAGTCCCGGAGATCGAGCGAACCCACCGGATCGCGGCCGCCCGAGTCGCCAGGGAGGGTAAGGCCCCGAAGAGGGACGCCGCGACACTTTGCCCCGACCGCAAGCGCCCGGAGGATGAGCGTGTGGAACTCGCTATGCGAGGGGAGCGGGCACGCCATGAGGCCCAATCTTGTAGAGCTTGAAGCATCCATCGAGACCACTGCAACGCCACCGGTTATGGCGAACCAACCGACGGGGTGAGTCGCGCGAGGAGCTTCAAACACCACCGCCGATCGTGATGGTATGTCTTTTGCTGCATAAACAATTACCCGCCGGAAGAATTATGTAACCGAGTATACCGGTCTTACCGTATATTTTTTTGGCAAAGAACGCGTCGCCTCCCGGTTATCGGATTCGCGATCCGAGGCTGAGTATCTTCTTTGGAGGAATCACACTCAAAGTCTCCTGCAAGGTGTTGGACCAATCCTCGACGCCATCCATGGCTACGCCGCGGTTGGCGGGGGCCGATCCGAGGGAGCGCCGCCGACCGACGCACGCCGGAGCAACGCAGTCACGGGCGGCCCGGGCAAACTTCATGGAGTTCACCCGCCAGGCCACCCGCGACACGGCTCGACATGCACTGGCGGTGGCGCGCTCCCATCATCCCGAGGTGCAGTTTGGGCGTGTCCGCCTAGGCTACGCACTCGGGACGACGGAGGCTGACGCGCTGAACCTGCGTGAGGAGGCTGACGAGGCGGTGGCAACCCTTGCGGATGAGATGAATCCACTCCTATGAGCTGTTTAGATGGTGAAGTCCTGGGTGAATTTGCCCTAGGCATGATACTTTGCTTCTTTTGGCCGTAGCAAGAAACAGTTAGTGAAAAAACAGTAAAAAACACTTAAGTTTGAAGCCGAGCCACGCCCGGATGTGGGTGGCATAAGTAGCTTAATACTTTGTTTTTATATCACAATCGTTTTAGCATGCATACGATTATGGTAGGCGATGAAGTGTAGACCGTAGACAAGAAGGGTGGGTCACCTATGGTAGACTCCGCCCTAGCCTTACCGCACCTGCGTGATAGCCGCAGCGGAGACGCGATGCTCGCAAGCTATTGGGCTATTCGACTACGATAAGGAGTCATCCGCCGCCGGGCCTATGCGGGGAGTACACCGACCACGCGATACCGTGAAAACGACGGCACGTACGAGGACGGCTCTAGGGGGTCCAAAGGACGAGTGTAGTCGAGCATGGAAATAAATTGTTATGTCGGTCGAAAAGAAAATATAACCATGTCAACAAACTCAAGTAAACTTTATTAATATGCGACGCCAGAAAGTAAGAAACGATACAGCTGGCTTACGAGTCACCGAGATTACGAGAAAAATCGTCAGGGTGCTCAATGTTCCGTGAGTTGGGGACGCCGACATCTTCCATGGTCATCAACCGGTATGCTCCCCGCCGGGTAACCTCTTTAACTTTGAAAGGGCCTTCCCAATGAGATCCCAGCTTGTGCACGCTCTTACGCGCTTCCTTCGAAGGACGAGGTCGCCAACCGCAAAGGCTCTTCCACGCGACGTTGCGATTGTAATATCTTCTGGACACCCTCAAGATATTTAGCGTTCCGCGTGCAGCACTGCAAGCGGGTTTCCTCGAGCGCGACCAGCTCGTCTTCTCGCGTAGCGTCTGAAGTTTCTTCATTATAATTTTCAACACGAGGGGAGCGAAAGGCAATGTCGGCCGGGAGGACTGCTTCTGATCCAAACACCATGAAGTATGGGGAGACGCCTGTCAAGGCCGGGTTGAGTACGGAGTCCCCATATAACGGCAAAAACTCTTTAAGCCATCGACCAGGGTATTTCCCATCCGGTTGAAAGAGTCGCTTCCGCAATGCTTCCAATATCATGCCGTTTGCTCGCTTGGCCTGCCCGTTAGCACGAGGATGGGCGACAGACACATATTTCACCCGGATGCCTTTATCTTCGCAATAATCCCAAAAATGACTGCCCGTGAACGCGTCTTTGCCCGTGTCGATGATGGAGATGGGGATGCCAAAGCGATGGACCACATCATCCAACATCTCGACGGCTTTGTACTGATTTGCGTCGACGAGAGGGAGAGATTCGATCCACTTGGAGAACTTGTCGACCATACGAATATCCACTTGAAACCACCGGGGGCTGCTTTGAAAGGCCCGATAGCGTCAAGTCCCCAAAGACGAAAGGCCATGCCGCCCGATAGTCCGGAGCTCATGTGCCGGCACGTGCGTCTATTTCGCGAAGAATTGACACTTCACAATGCCGCACGAGGTGCTCGCGGCCGGGCCGACGCCGCCGGCCGCGAAAATCCTGCCGGAACGCCTTCCCGACCGTGAGTGCGAAGCCGCGTGATTGCCACGATCCCACCATGGATTTCGCCGAAAGCGGCTTGAAACCGTCGGCCTCGGAGATGCACTTCTCGCAGACCCGGTCTCCAATACTCTTCCGCATGAGGAAACCGTCGACTAGGACATAATTCTTACTCCGCCTGATAAGCCGCTCTTGTTCCGTCCTATCTTCTGGTACGAGGGCCTCCTGCATATATTTGATTATCGGAACCCGCCAATCTTCATCAACGGTATTGGACGTGGTCGCGACGATGTGCTCACCGTTGTCTCGAGTGGAGGGCCGGGCGCCAGATCACCGATGGTTGGTTGCCACGATCTTCGACGAAGACGCCAAAATAGGTATCTTTGCTCGAGAAGAGCCGAGCTTGGAAAGTTCATCGGCAGCTTGGTTGTAGTCCCAACCACGTGATCAAAACCGAGCCCGTAGAACTTGCCTTCCAATTTTCGTATGGCCGCCACGTATGCATCCATCTTTTCACTCTTGCAATCCCAATCTTTGTTGACTTGCTTGATCACCAATGCCGAATCACCATATACCGCAAATCGTCGAATCCCAAGCCGACAAAGAATACGGAGGCCGTGAAGGGCAGCCTCATACTCGCAAAGATTGTTGGACGCCTTTGAAGTGGATCCGAGAACATACCGAGGGTATCCCTAGAGGGTGATATGATATAGACGCCATTTTCGGGCCCATCGATGTTTAGCGAACCGTCGGCACATCATCCGGGCCGTTCACGGCTGGTATCTTCGAGGGGAGTCTCCAGATCCGTCCACTCACAACGAAGTCTACCAATGCCTGCGACTTGATGGTGCTCCTATTCTTGTATTCAATGGTGAACAGGCTGAGCTCGATCGCCCACTTGCATATACGGCCATTAGCATCCTTATTGCGTAGGACGTCGCCCAACGGGTAGTCCGATACCACGGTGATCGAGTGAAGGTCGAAGTAGTGGCGTAGCTTGCGAGACGTGATGAGAATCCCATAAAGCAGTTTCTGTATATGTAAGTACCTTTGCTTGGAGTCGTTCAGGACCTCGCTGACGAAGTAGACCGGCCGTTGGACGGGGTACACGTGCTCTTCTTCCGCGCGCTCGACAACCAAGGCAGTGCTGACCACTCGGTTAGTCGCGGCGATGTAGAGCAGTATCGTCTCCGCGTCGTTCGGAGCCACCAACACTGGAGGTGTGGTAAGGAACTTCTTGAAGCCACCGAAGGCTCTTTGAGCCTCGTTGGTCCACCTGAAAGCTTCTCCTGCACGAAGGAGTTTGAAGAACGGTAGTCCCTTCTCGCCAAGCCGTGCGACGAATCAGCTTAGCGCCGCCATGCATCCAGTCAATTTCTGGACATCTTTGACGTTTTGGGGCGCTTTCATCCGCATGATGGCGCCGATTTTCTCTGGGTTTGGCTCGATGCCATGCCGACTAACAATGTTGCCGAGCAAGTTCTTCGGAGGGGACGCCAAAAACACACTTTCCCGGATTGAGTTTCCATTGGTACTCGTCGAGCTTAGCGAAGACCCTTGCAAGATCGTCGACCAGGGAGAGAGCGCTATGGTCTTCACCACGACGTCGTCGACATAAGCCTGAGCGAGGTCGGGGATAAGGTTCCCTAAGCAGCCCTGTATAGCCCGCTGGTAAGTGGCTCCGGCGTTCTTGAGCCCGAATGACATGGTCGTGTAGCAGTAGGCGCCAAACGGAGTGATGAAGGAAGTCTTTTCCTGATCTTCGACCGCTAGGGCAATCTGATGATAGCCCGAGTAGCAGTCTAGGAAGCTTAGGAGCTCGCAACTGCCGCAGCGGAGTCGACAACCCGATCGATACGGGGAAGACCAACGGGTCTTTAGGGCAAGCCCTATTGAGATCGGTATAATCAACGCACATCCTCCATTCATTATTCTTCTTTCTTACAAGGACCGGATTAGCTATCCAGTCAGGATGATACACTTCGCGGATAAAGCCAGCAGCTAGCAACCTAGTTACTTCTGCTTTAATGGCGACGGACTTTTCTTTATTAAAGCGGCGTATCTTCGGGCGCACGGCCTAGCCGCCGGCTTGACACGTAGGCGGTGCTCGATCCGCTCCGAGGTACTCCGGCATATCGGGCGGGTTTCCACGCGAAAATGCTCACGTTATCCTCGTGAACCGGACGAGCGCGTCTTCCTATTTCGGGTCAAGGTTTACGCCTATCTTCGCCGCCTTGACGCGTCTCTTCCACCACCGGATATCTTTGGTATCCGATGGCTTGGTGGTCTTCTTCGCCCGCTCCTCCTCGGGTATCTCGAGGTCGGAGGGGTTCGACTTCTTTGCGTTCTTGATCACCTCCTCTTGCCGGACCGACTGGAGGATGAACTCCCGCTTGTCGAGGCCTTCTTTCTCGCAGACGTAGGCCATATGCACGTTGGCCCGGCATGTGAGGACCCCCTTCTCCGTGGGGATCTTGAGGATGAGGTAGCCGTAGTGCGGGACCGCCATGAGCCTGGTCAACCCTGGTCGCCCGATGATGGCGTGGTACGATGACTCGAAATCAGCGACGACGAAGTTCATGTACTGGATGCGATGGTGCTTGGCGTCGCCGAACTGCACACGGAGCGTGACCTGCCCGAGAGGGGTTGATGACTCTCCGGGAGGATCCCCCGTAACGGTGCCGGTATGGCTTGAGGTCACCCTTCGTGATGTCCGGGGCTTTCATCGAGCTCCGGAACAACATGTTCAGGGCGCTCCCTCCGTCGATGAGGACCTTCTCGAAGTGCAGGTGCCCGATCACCGGGTCGAGGACCAGGGGGAATCGCCCGGGGTACGGGTTGTTACACCACTGGTCGTCGCGACTGAAGGTTATGACCCGCTCGGAGAAGGTAGGCCATATTGGGTCCGTGATCCCCTCGCTGAAGTCTTTGACGGTCAGGACATTACGGGCGGAGATCTTGCGATCCCGCCCCACCTCGCAGCCGTAGTGTCCGCCCATGATCGTGTGAACGACGGCGTCCGCGGCACGGTAGCGGTGCCTAGGATCGGCATCCTCGTCTGGGTCTTCTTCGTGGTCGTTGCGGGCAACTTTGGGTGCTTCCTCCAGCTGCTCGTCGGCGATCTTGAGCTTTTTGCGCTCGCTCTCATACTCGGCATTGAAGTGCCGACACTTTGCCAGACTATGGTTCAAGTTCGGGTGTCGGGGGCACTTGCCGTGTAGAAGCTTTTGGATCGGATCTCGCCAGTTGAGCGCCTTCTTCTTGCCACCGGCCTTGACGTTGTTGACACCGCCTCCCCGACGGTTCCGATCACGACGGCGCTCGCGATAGTTGCCGCGTCCCTCTTCCCGGCAAGCTACGTCGCGGGAGTCGTCAGGGCGGCGGTTATCGTGACGCTCGTCGCGCCGTTTGTCGTCACGGGGAGCCTCGCGACGGGGGAGAATACTCACGGCTGGCAGAGTAGCCATAATCTTTATGGAAGACGTACTCGGCCTCATCTTCCCCAGCAAACCTCTGTGCCACATCCAGCAGCTTGGACATGGTGGTGATTTTGGACCTGTGAAGCTTTTTCCGCAGCTCTTGGGCCGCGGCGTTACCATTAGAGACGAGGCCCTTGGTGAACGCGCCGACGCACTCCTCGTCGGTGATATCCGGGATCGTTAGGCGAACCTCGAGAAGCGGCGAATGTACTCCCGGAGCGGCTCGTTGCGGCCGAGGCGCAACCGCTCCAGGTCGTACTTGGTACCAGATTGCTTGCATGTGGACTTGTAGGTGCTGATGAAGATATCCTGACGTCTTGCCACGTCACGTAGCCTCCCTTCGGGGAGGGCCAGGAGCCCGGCGGTTGGCCGCTGGTCGAGGGCGATCGGGGAAGTAGTTCGCCATGACGTCCTTCCCGCCTCCGGCCGACCGATCGCAATCGTAGATCATGACCCAGGCCTCGGGATCTTGGTCGCGGTGTACTTTGAGAGTGCGTTGGTGCCTTTGAATCCTAACGGCCACCGGACCCGGCAGAGATCCGGGTGGTAGGGCCGAATCGTAGTGATCGTGAGGTTCCCAGTCGGGTTCCCGTACATCATGTTGTACTCTTCACGCCGTTGGATCTCAGCGTCTTCGCGAGCCTGGCCGGCTGGCGGTGATGCAGCGGCGAGCATCTCGGGCGATCTCGATGCTGCTGCGGAGGTCGGGGGGACGCTGGTTTCGATCCTGGGCGGGACGCCGGGGTGGTAATCCACCCGCGCCACCACCGGAGCACCGCGCAGACAACCCCTACCCTGCCGCTAACCATCTTGGCCCGCGTTTTGCCCGCCGGACGAGCCGCCTATGGTGCCTTCGTCGCGCCCTGGGACGGGTTCGCCCCCTGGAATGGAGGACGCCTCTTCCTCGCCCGGGGTGTTGCGGCTCCTGCCGCGATGACGCCGGCGAGACGACCCGCGTGAGGGAGCGGCGAACTCGAGACGGGATTAAGCCGTGGGTGGCGTAGATGTATCCCCGGACGTCTTCGATAGTAGCGTTCTGCCGCAGCAGGAGAGCCGTTACCGTGGCGATGTTACGCTCCGGCGTCTTGTGAACTCGGGATTCCCGCCACCTCGTCGAATTGAGACGTAGATTCGGGAGAGTCCCCGGCTAACCGGAAGCCCGGGTGGTACCGCCGGCCGAGCACGGCGGCAGATCCTGCTCTCGCTGCCGACGGCGCTTTCGATCGGCGTTGCGTGCCTCCCGAGCAACGGAGCTCTTCGCCCCCCCCTCGGGCGCCGAATCCTCGCTGACGAAGATCCCCCCGCCGCAGGTCTCCCAGGGAGCGGTAACCTGGTTGAATAGCGGGGAGTCGTAGCCGATCTCGAGCTCCATCGGTTCGTGGAGCACGGATGGCGGTAGCGCGTCGGATGAAGTCAAGGAGGCGGTGCGGCCGTCACGGAGCTCGGTACTATCCTCCTCTTCCTCGGCGCCCTCGGGGATCGGAGAGAGCTTAGCCATGCGGGCGTGGTCGCGGGTTGTCGACGGCACCTTCGCGATGCGTTGGTGCGTCGATGAAGTCGTAGGGTCCAGGGCGATCCTCCGACCAATCCCAGCCCCGGCGCTTGACCTCCAGCGGACGACGAGAGTGGACGACCCGTCCCTCGGGAGTAGAGGTGACCCACTGCACTCGGCCGAGGAGCGGGTGGCCCTCGACCAGACCGCTTTCTCCCGAGGGAACGCCGGGTAGCCCGTGGCCGTGGTCGACGTGGTTCCCCGCTGGCGAGAGCGACATGGTCGAATCAACCAAAGGGGAAGACTCACTTGTACCGATCTTGAACTTGTCGGTCGCCGAGTAGATCGCGGACGCCGTGGACGGCGCCCGCGTGTATGGCACGAACGGATGGGTGAGCCCGATCGGGGGTCGAGCGCCCCGCTCCGAAGTTGGGATCGGTGCCGGTGCCATAGTAGCAGGTGCCGGCGCAGATTGATCTGAACCGTGCGGAGTTGTTGACGCCGAGCATGGCGCCGTTGTTCCGCACGGCGTCCCCGACTGGATGTCCTCCATCGGGTCGACCGCCATGGAGTCGTGGAAGATCACCATCTTGTTAGCCATGGAGTCTTCGCGCACACCCCCTACCGGGCGCGCCAACTGTCGTCGGTTTACCGGCGATAGTCTAGCAGGGGTATGCCCGACTAGTAGATTGAGCGGTTGGGGACGCGCGAGACGACTAACAGGATGTTAAGCAGAACGAGCGAAGGACAAAACACACGGGTTTTACCCAGGTTCGGCCGCCTTGATGGCGTAAAACCTACGTCCTGCTTAGTTGTATTGATTGATTGAGAATATCGTGTCCCTCGGGGGGGATCCCTGCTCACCTTATATAGTCCGGGGAGCAGGGTTACAGGTCGGATCTGTCCCGACAAGAGCTATCCTGATCGGTTACAATAGGAAAGTATATAGTGATTACGATCGAGCTATACTAGGAAACTATCTTGTCGACCACGTTTAGGCCGTAATCTTTGATAATCTCGGTCTTCTATCGCCGAGGGCTTCAATCCGTCGTCCTGGGCCGGCCCGAGAGGCCTAACCCAAAGTAACCCGTGAGGGGATAGGGGTTTATCCCCCCACAGTCAGGTGTTGGCTCTTGTAACCCAGCCCGGCCCGACCTGCCTCTGTAAAAGAAGGGGACTGCACATGTAACCCACTACTTGAGAGAACCAACACAACTGTGACTGGCTCAACAAGGATGTCGGTGTCATAGTACCAGGTAGGAGCGCCCGTAAGCATGCCCAAGAACTAGGCTCCTTGTTATCAAATATCGAGCCTCCTGTTCGCTTTGTTACGTGAGCCTCCTGTTCGCTTTGTTACGTGATCACTCGTGAACATCTCGTCTAGATAGTTCGAAGCAATTACTTCCGCATCAGGCGCCGATACTGTTCAGAATACACCCTGCGTGGTGAAAGCATAATGGCCTTTCGGCATGACTACTAAGTAGCTCACGCAGCTCAAGCTAAAACCCTGCGTGGTGAAAGCTAATGGCCTTTGCGAGGAACAACTGAATCCATTTTTTATGTGTGCATATAAAGCCACTCTAACGTGGTTTCTCCGTCTTTAGCAGCTTGTGTGTTTCGAGCAACATGAATATTGGCCACGGGAACTTAAGTTGTTACAAAACAAGGGTGATCTAACAATGCATTCAAACTTGATATATCAAAATATTTAATATCAAAACATACAATTCCAAATGTGTTAAAGATTGATTGCACACACTTTCTCAACAAAAGTGTTTCAGGACACCATTGAAGGTGATTCTGCCATAAACAGAGCAGCTCAAAACAACCAGGGAAAAGAAAGAATGCCCATCGGCACACTACATTATGAGTCGTGTAAGTACAATCCCAGTTCTTGTGGCCAGGCAGAGACAGGTTCAATCTCCTACAATTACCCATGAATCTGAAAGTCACAAGGCTTCAAATTAGATAGAAGCTAGAAGCAAGCTCATCATTCCAAAAACTAATAGTTTATTTACTAAAAATAAATTATCAGCATGAACAAGGAAAGAATAAGCACCCCAAGTGGGTGCAGAAATTTCAACAGCCAAAATTAATAAGCGTTTTTTTTGGTACAGCGTCAAGTATGTGTGCGGACAGGGCTTCAGGTCCTAAAGTTCATGGTCTCCAATGGCAAACTAGAGGCAAAAAGGCCATACATGTATAGGAATCACATCGATTCCTTTTTTTTTTTTTTTTTTTTTGCGAAGAAGGAATCACATCAATTCATCTTGGATAGGCTACGTGTTTCAACATAAGCAAGAGATGACATCATCATGCATTACCACAGATGATGCAGTCAAGGTAATATTAACACAATACCACAAAAACAACAGAAAACAAAATGATGATAGTTAAACGAATGATAATACCTAATTACCTGAAGTATTGAAAAACATAGCCATCATCTTCTCCTCCCAGCAGCAGCAGCAGCAGGTGCCCGCTGCGCTCCAGGTTGCCCCTGCCCTGCACCTTCCTCTGGTATGTTGGCAGCTGCCGTAACAGCATTCATGACAATAAGACCCAGCGGAATAATGTACATCCACTGCAAAACAAACAAGTCAGACTGAAGGAAAACAAATGAAGATATTGAACAAAGTACAGAAGATATTTAGTGCAGTTACTCACATATTTAGCCCAGAAAGATTTCTCAGGTGGTTTCATTACTTCGCCAAGACCATTGTCAGCTTCTATTAACTGATCTACAAATGATGGGGTTCTGCAAGCACAAATATTTGTAAGAATTTGGAATTTTCTTTGAGACTGTTCCAGTACGGACAGATATGTTTGGTCATGCACAACACTGTCAACACACGGATCCTGACATTTTTTTGCCTTTGTGGAACTCAGTGGATGTTCTCACAAAAGATAGTACATGACGAGGCATTTGACACCCAAACCAAGGTGCTCCTACCATGATTAGTGGCAATGGTGGAAGTACATTTCCACTATGATTAGCACTGAGGCATGTGGGAGCTTATATAGACTTGTCTTGTCCCAGTGTTCTTAAGGCGGTAAAGGCGATGCATGGTGACCCACCCCTTCTAACCACCTAGGCGATGCCATAGTGATTATAAGATGAGCCAAGAGGTGAAACACGAAAGAGGAAATAATAAGTAGGGTGGAAGGATGGTGCATGCAGTGGCTGCATGTCCTTGATGGTAGATCGCCCTCCTGTTCTTCCTATCTTTTCCCTCTCCTGCTGCTTATTTTGACATGGCAACAAGGACCGATGCTAGGCCTTGAAAACATTGGTCTTGTCTAAAGCATAAATGAAACTGGGTCTACTCGGCTGCAGCCCAGGCGCTGCAGCTACAGTGATCTGTGAGTGGGAAAGAATCGGCTGCGGCAGCTGCAGCCACTTTTCCCACTCACAAGTCACTGTAGCTGCAGCCGAGCAGGCCCATTGTTTTTCCAATTGGATGTGCAGATTCTTGTAGTGGTGCCTCATATCTCTTTTTTTAAGCATATATTGCCTTGTGCATGCCATTAAATTGGTCACTGAGATTCCAGTAATGTGCTTCATCATTATCCCTCTTTAAGCATCTATTGTGCATGCCCTTAAAGAGATTTAAAAATTCAAACTACTTCTATTATTAAAACAAAATACCACTTTCATAATCTATTCATTAAACATTTTTTTGTAATCTCAAGAGAGTAGTAATTTACCTTGGTGCCTGTTCAGCAGTCTTTAGGATAGTGTAAGAGCTGAATGTCCATTTTGATGGCTGAAACAAAAATTCAAACATGCCAATGTCACCGTAAACTTGAAAACTGTTAATCACCAATGAATGGACCATAGAAGATCAAAGTGCTAGAGTAGAGGTGTTAGTTGTAATATAGCACAGTTTGTTGAAAGATTGAACAATTCTCAACAGTTTAATTTGAGAAATTAGTTAGCACATCAATAGTGTTGTACATTAAACCAAATAAGCCTTTCAACATGCTGCAGTCAAAATTAACCAATCAACGTCAACCTAAATTAACCCATTTTGAGCAATCTAATCTGCAGAGCCAAACTAAGTATGGGATTGGGATCACAGGCTAGTCTATAATGTGCATTACTAATTTCAGGATATTTAAATTTCAAAAGGCTAAAAGTTATCAGGATCCTTCTATCAATCATTAATTACATTGAACACTAATAAATCATAATATAACTCCTGAAAGAAAACTGACCAATTTCATTGTCCTTGGGTATTGGCATCCACCAACAGAGCCATAATTGACTGCCAAAATATTTACACCATCCTGCAAGTAAGGCAATAGCAAAGTATAATGCGAAGTTGCAACACCAAGGAAACTTGTATCAGTATTCTACAGCTAATGGAATGCAATTCTCCAAAATGGCTGCAGTACCAAAAAAATAACCTTTTTTCCATGTAGCTACTTGAGATGACAAGGATAGAGAAAATGTTTACAAACTTCTTGTACTCGACATACTATGTTATCAAATGGCTGCAGTATGAAAAAAAAACCATTTTATCCAAGTAACTACTTGGAATAGATGACAAGAATAGAGAAAACGTTTAGAAACTTCATGTAATCAACATGCTATGTTATCAGTACAGGTGCCAGAAAAAATGAACACAATGCCATAACATATATCAATACTGGAGATTTAGATGGTGCTAATGTAAAACAAAATAAAGTCAGCTAAATGCATCATGTGATGTTATTACATACATAAAGTTTCTGGGCTATCCCAAAATTTTGCATCATCATAAACTCTTTAATAAAGAGGAAGATATAGGAATATAAATAATGAAATGGAGACATGGTTACTGAATGGAGAAAGTTACCATGTGGATAACAATGTGTTCATCCAAACTGCCACGTGGAATGCATCTCTAAGAAACATAAGAGAGTCAAGACAGTTAAGGAACTGAAAAGGATAACTCTATAATCAGACACTGATGAACAGATAATTGGAGTATTGGGCTTATTTTTATGATCATAGTAAAAGAAACACACTGACAAACTCTGTAGTCAACTTACAGCTTTGATTGAAGAAAGAACATTATGTTTCTTTGTAGTGTCCAACACATTAGATGGCAGCCTAATTGTATAAAAGCCATCTTCCTGAAGCAATTTCTTCAGTGACAAACAATTGCATAAGCACCAAATTAGATGAAAAAATATATCGTCAAGGAAATCAAGGTAAAAACTGTGGTGGACAAGAAGTTACTTTGAATGCCGCTTTATCATCCTCAGTTAAATCATTCCTTGTAAAGCGAAGTTTAGTGAGGGTCTGATCCATAAGAAGAGTACAGTTAGGAAAATAGTTTTCCTTCCTTGCATTTACAGCATTCACTGTGAAGTTATCTAACAAATCCATTAACATAAGTCCAATAAGAAATTTAGCTCTCTTAGCTCATATCTACACTAGCAAACATAACCAAAAGTACATAACGATCAAAGATACACTAAGAGGAGTATCAACCATCATTGATTGACAGTAAATATAAATTGGAATCACATAATTCACAATAGCATATACGGTGAATAAAGTACACACAAAAAGTAATCTGTAGGCTTAGTTAATCATGATTCAGCAGACCACACCAAAAGTCTGTTGTATGCCCAGCCCCCGTGTCCATTTGTAATTATTATTCTTGTAAATCTTGAACATGATTCGAAACGGGGATGGTGTTTCCATTGTTCCCACCCAATAAATTCCACAATATGTAAGATAAACAAAGGCATTGAACATGGTTTTGAAAATAAGTAACAGAAAAGAGAAGTCAGGTAACAGCCTAATGTTTCAAGACTTTATTTCCTTATTTACACACCAAATTAGTTTCTTTAATTTAATGTCAAACATTTCCTGTCCCTGGGATATACTCTCCTTATAGCAAAATACCAACTCAGTTATCCACATATAAAGCAGCTTTCTAATAGTAGGAAATGTCATTTGTCTAAATGAGACAATGCTAAGTAATTTCCAAGCTAAACAACCTCAGGCCCATGCTCCTAGTGGTATTAACCACAAATTTTGTATGTCACACTAGACTAAGGGGCAGTTTGGTTTAGGGACTTTTTAGTCCTTGGGACTAAAAAGTCTCTTTTAGTCCCTATCAAACCAAATAGGGAGGGACTTTTTGAGACTTTTCCTCTATTAGTCCCTAAAAAGACTCTCTTAGAGGGACTTTTTTTATTAGTCCCTAGGACTAAAAAAAGTTCAGTCCCTAGGAACCAAACAGCCCCTAAGCTTCATGGGATCTACTTTTGATTTATGATTTGGAGCAACATTATATACAGTATTAGTGCTCTTTAATTACCATCTTATACCCTTTTCTAATATAATACAAATAAAATAATATTTTTTTTAATACAAAGAGGTATGCTCATGTGTTGCAATGGGAAAAATAAGTTAGCAATTTTAACAATGTTTAATTGATGAGAGATATGATGCATACCACTAAACTAACTATAGCTTTTGTTTCTGTGATGGATGGACACAGACACAGATAGGCACGTGTGTGCACATGAGCCGTACAAAACATCAAGAGCCTTTTTCATACATGCCATTATAAAGTTTGTAGTTCCACACAAACCACTCAAAAGTTGGACTGGTCACCTGTGCCATCGCTCCGAACTTTGCCGTCCATGCCACTACCGTCGATTTGGCCCGACGGTGACAAACTGTAGGGGTGAAAAGTCAAAAATACCCTTATGCATAAATATGCTATTAATTTTTTTGAGCATCTTAACGACTTTAAACGAAAAACTCAAAACTAGAAAGTTGTAAGTTAGGAAAAATTATATCTTTCTTTTCTTTAAATTAAATGAAGATAGTTTTTATATGAAAACTGTAGATCTCACTTTCTAGTTTTGAGTTTTTTCGTTTAAAGTCGTTAAGATGCTCAAAAAATTAATAGCATATTTATGCATAAGGGTATTTTTTGACTTTTCACCCCTACGTTTGACAACCGTCGAGGCCAAATCTAACGGTAGTGGCATGGACGGCAAAAAGTTCGAGCGATGGCATAGGTGACAAGCCCAACTTTTCCGTGGCTTGTGTGGAACTACAAACTTTTGTAATGGCATGTATGGAAAAGGCTCAAACATGAAGGCGACGCTGCTGAAGATCGGCCTGGGCGACAATAAACGTGTCACTGCCGCTGAACACCGACATGTACCAGTCGCCGACGGGAAGCCGTCGGATGGGCGACAATGTAACATGTCACTGCCGCTGAACGCCGACATGTACCAGTCGCCGAAGGGGAAGCCGTCGGATGGTGACTTCAGTGCAGACATCCACGGCCTGATGCTTGCAGTCGTGCAGTTCCTGGTGTCTATGGGCGTGCCATTCGTGGCCAACGTGCACCCCATTAGCAGTCTGTATGTACACGGACCTGAACTTCCCGCTGGACTATGCCTTCTTCCAAGGCTCCTCGTCGCCGGTGGCCGACAGCAGCGTCACCTATACCAGAACACCTTCAACGCCAACCACGACACACATGTTACCGCAATTTTCCGGAATGGCTTCGGAGTTCGGAAACATGTCCGTTGTCGTGGGTGAGTTGGCTGGCTCACCAATGGCAACACCAACCTGGAGTACGCGCACCGGTTCAATCAGGGCTTCCTCTATCACATCGTATCCGGCCAGGACACGCTGTTCTGCCCAGGCCCCGTCGATGCAAACTGTGGGAACCGTCGGGCGATCTACTACAATAGCACGCCCCAATACCCGCTCAGCTTCGTCAGCGTCAACAGCTCGACTCCACGCTAAAGCCAGCCAGGGGCGTCAATTAACCGACCAGAATGTGGCCGGACAACCGCGTCAGCTACGCGTGCGGTCTCACCAGCCTTGGCTACATGACCTTCTGCAGTGGACTCGACGCCAAGGGCAACATCCCCAACGCCTAAGACATCTATTACCAGGACGACAGCACCGGCCTCACCACCACAACCTCCGTCCACCCATCCCCGGGAAATGCCGCTTCATTGTCGAGATCGACGTCGGTGCTATGCCCTGCTCTGCCATGGACAGAGAAGGTTTCCACTTATTCATGGAGTTAGTTAAGAGAATGGGCCGGACCAAAATCAGTATGGAGAAAAAAAATGCCTTTTATTGTTAGGTATAGAATCAGCAATATCTTGGTTGCTCTTCAAGGCAATGGATATATGTTATAGGTATTTGTAAATGTAAGGTCATGCAGCCTGAAAGTCCACATAAGTAGCAAGTGACCATCCAAATGCAGAACAACCAGAGAATACTGCCTGCTTGGAGTATAATTCAACAATTTTAGTCCATGAGTGAATAAAAGAAGCATTAAGCAGCCCTGCACGAACACTTAATAACTAGTGTTGTCATACACCTAACCAAAAGTCAGTCTTGGTCTTTTTTTTCTTGCCCACAGAACTACAGAAAGTACTCCAGTACCAGGAAAGGTCTAACTAATAGTGTGTTTGATTTGCAGATTTGGCTCATGCGGCATGAGTTTAATCAGAATGGGTCAGTCCAGCGTTTTTTGCAGAATAAACTTATCCTGCAGAATCACTATGACAGGAGTACAGTGACAGACGATATGAATCCGTGACGCAAAACCAAACAGCTCAGAGGTTCGCTTTCTAGATCACATGGGTGTGTTTGGTTGTGGTGCCAATTGTAGCCTGGCTAGCCCACCCTAGCATGGCCAGGAATAAGCAGGCTAAATCTAGCCTCTTGGGTTTGTTTGGTTGTTTTTAGGTTTGGTGGCCCATTGTAGCCCGGTTATGAGATTGGAGTGTTTGGTTGGCTGGTTTGTTTTGATAGGGTCACCTCTTCTCTGATTTGGTAAACTTACTCCATGGTGGAGCCTACATGTCATACACCGTTTCCCATCATCCCTCTCCCTCCCATTATCTCTTCGGCGCGCCACGCGGGCACTACCAGCGCTCCAGCTCGCTTCCCTCCCCGCCACACGGTCGCTCATCACCCACCACCGCCTCCATGCTCCTCGCCTCGATCTCCAGCTCGCGAAACGTAGCTCCAGATCCTCTCGCCCGCATCCGCCTCACCGCATTACCCTCATATCCACCCCGCGAGCTCATTTCAGATCCGCCCATGCGCCTCCTGGTCCTTCTTTGCCCTCCAGCTCGTCGCCTTGGCGGCGGCGGCCGAGGCCGCGCCGGCGACGCTCTCTTCAAGGATGGTGCACCGTCTGTCCGACGAGGCTCGGCTAGAGGCTGGCCCGCGAAAGGCCGGGTGGTGGCCGCAGCGTGGAAGCGGGGACTACTACCGCGCGCTGGTGAGGAGCGATCTCCAGCGGCAAAACGGCGACTTCGCTGGCAAGTACCAGCTCCTCGCTCTCAAAGGGCGGCAGCACCTTCTCCCGCGGTAACGACTTACCAGCTCCATGGATCTGCCGCCGCGCTCGTGAGAGGTGGGCGACGCCGTCGGGGAAGGGAGCTGCTGGGGGCGGCGCTGACGCGGGCGTCCAAGAAAGTGACGAGGAGCGACGGGAACCAGGGCGACGGAGGAAGCGACGAGGAGCGGGGCGTGTGTGGCCAAACTCACCGCGCGGAGGAGACGAGCGTTGTCCAGGAGCCAGTCGTAGCCCGGCCAGAAACGAATCACCAACCCTGCAATTCCAATTTGGCTACGGATGGCCCATTCTAGCCCGGCTCGACTCCCCCTTTTTGCAACCAAACAGCTAAAAGTTGGCCCATTCTGGCAGTGCTAGCCCATTTTGATGCAACCAAACACACCCCATAATTCTGTATGGAGACATTACACTGACCAAACACGCTGTATGCCACCGAGAGTGCTGCTAGTGCTAGGGAACAATATCCAGTTATAATTCAGTAGGATGCATCATGCATACACCATCATAAGATCCAATTCTCGATTCATACTTCTAATCCAAAGCAAATGATTCACTACCTCACCCGACCAAACAGCTAGACCACGCGCTAACAGGAAGCAGCTGAAATCACGATCCCGAACTACCTAAGAGCTAGCCATCCCAGATCCATTGATCAGAACGTAAGCAGGCCAAGCGTATAGACCAAACAACCGAGATATAGCAACCAAAGAGATCGGAACACACCTGCGTGCCATGTGCGAAGGTCTTGAGGCGGGCCGAGAAGGTTCCAGCTGGGACGAAGCCCTTGCCGTCGCCAAGGTCGTGCTCGAGCGTGAACTGCACCGCGTTGGACTCGCCTGCCCCGGGGCACCGTCGCGTCGGCGGATCTGCGGCGGGAGGAGGAGACCGCGGGGCCGGCGGCGGGGAGGGGGAGGGGCGCGCGCCGACGCCCTCGAACTCGTCGTCGTCGTTGAGAAGGAGCTCGTCGGACTGGAAGGCGGCGGCGGGGAGGCAAGGGAGAGGGCGAGGAGGAGGAGCGCGGCGAGGGCGAGGAGGAGCGCGGCGCGGCGGCGCCATCGCGAGGAGGTGGAGGAAAAGGCTCCGAGTGGACTTGGGACAGAGATCAGAGATCAGACAGATCGGTCGATTTTCATGACAAAACAAAGTCTGTTTAACCTCCCAACTGTTCAGTTTACCTCCCCACCTATAAAAAAATTAAATTCGATTTGCAATGTTTATTTAAAACCGTTTCATTTGTTCTTTAAGACGGTTTTAAAAAGGTTTCAATTGAGGTAATACGACACAACCGTCTTACACAGCGCCGTATCACATGTACAAGATAGGTAAACTTTAAACTTCATAAAAAATAAAGAAAATATTTTCCAAAAAAAAAGTATTCAATAATTTCTAACAAAACATGCATTTAAAAGTACTAAAATCAGATTAAAATTTTAATTCATATATAATTTATTTTTCTCTAAAAATATGAATCATGTTTTGTATTATTCCCTAAAATCATGCTCCATTTGTTTCTTTGTTAGCATTATTTCAATTTTGTAAGTTCTTCTAAAATCTAAAAAGAGAGACTAAATATTGAAACTGTAGATGCAGGCTAAAGACAAATTCTTGCATATCAAAGCGTGATTTAACGTTCCAGGTTTTAGTGTTTCATCGATTAAAAACCTAGGGGGGGACCCTTTTGTTTAATAAATTAAAAAAAAAAAGAAACAAAGTACAAAAGAAAATACACATAGTTAACCGGGGCTAAAAAAGAGAAAAGAAAGAAATCACCTACTCTAAGAAGAAGAGGGAAGGTGATCTAATTATACAAGATATTTTTACAAAGAATCGACCAGATTGTTAATTACAGAGTGAAATGACTAGGGACTCTAATGAGATGAAGTTTAACTTCTTCCTTTAACATGTGTTACCAATTCGCCATTGAAGGGAGCTTTTGATTGAAAATATAATTGTTTCTTTTTTCTTCCAAATGCACCAGGATGCCAACATAAAGAGATCCATAAAGAAACGCCTACAAAAACTTGTTTTTGATCTATTGTCATTTGATTAACATCAACTTGTATATCCCACTGAAAACCGATGGAAAGGGAGGGGGACCCTCTTTGGTAGGACTTGAGTTTATCAAAAACAGTGAAAAAGCTTCTCCGTATAAAATGGCTTTAGTTGCATTGTAGTCCATCCATTGCCAATCACTAGCAAAAGCTCCGCGGCTTGGCTATATGTATGAGACATTCGACATGGTGAGGGTTGTCGCTTGAGGTGGCGTCGATGGGGAGGAGAGATAGGTGTGACACCGTCCTTCATGATGATGCAATCCTTGGCGAGGACAATGGCGCTAGTAGAGAAGTTGAAGGTTGTATCCCTAGTCCCCACGAGTGGGGCCAGGCAAGTGGCCGTGTGGACACTATCCGCAGGAACAGTTCAATTTGGCCATGTAGAGGCTATAACCTTTTTAGTTGTTAGCGGTATATACAAATTTGAATATTCTAATATAGTATGGATATTAAATATCTTGATTCAAATATGATTTAAGCATTAGATTGTCGGTAACAAAAAAAAATGATACTATTTACACCTCTACATATGACAGTGCACTGAACAATGATGTGAGGTGTGATGGTAATTGTGCACGGGCGCAAGGTTGATGTGGTGGCTGCATATTCCTCCAATCTGCATGATGGTGAAGGGATGAGGGATTTCTCTGAATCTAAAAAGCAATTATTTACATCGGCCATTGTTTTCAAGAATACAAAATACATGAAGTATGGATCAATCGCCCTCAATACATACTTTTATTCTTTTTTGTCGATCACACAAAAGGTTTTTATATATATTGAATTCCATGACTCATCTAAAAAACCAAGCCGAGAGAGCTTCATCTCTATGAAATTCATTGCTTATCTTTTTTTTAAAAAAACACATCGTCATATCATCAAGAATGTTTATGTGTTGGCGTGTAGCAAATGGCAACCTATTAAGGACTCCTTTGGTTCATAAGGAAAATGGAGGAAAAACATAGGATTGAGAATCCTATAGAAATTGTTACTATTCATGTCTTTGGTTCACACGATGGAGCATAGGAATAGTGTAAGAATTTTTCCCTTTGCATGTTGCCTTGGAGAAAACCACAGAAACTTTAGCATCCACTGAAACCTCTTGGAAAAATTCCTATGTTTCTCATATGGTCCATTCCTTTCAAATTCATGTGCTTTTTTTCGTGATTGGAGGATATAGCATGTATTTCATTTAAGAGGAAAATTCCTTGTTTTCCAATCCTCTCTTGCAACTGAATTGCTCTAGGATTCATATGTTTCCCCTATTTCTTTGATTTCTTTTTAACCCTAAATCCAAAAGAGGGCTAAATGTACATAAAACGCCTCAGCATAGCACAGGTTCAACCGGCCACTGTACGTGGGAAGCATATTATGAAATCTAACAAACTCCTAAGCGACAGGTCATTGACTGAACACCCTTTTACTGTTACTGTAAAGATCAAATTACGCAGCAGCTATATTTCAATGCTTTTGCAATTACAGATTGATGTTCATACTTCATATGTACAGAAACCAATTGCTTTTCCTATACCAATAACACAATGGCTGGATTCTCCAGACCATATCTGAGACTACAAAAACCAAACATCTGAGCAACAATCGCGCACCGGCGGTGGACGATCTCTTCCGGATCGGTCTCTACCGCCGGCAGTATGTATCCTCAACTCTCCCTTCTTTCTCTGTAAATGGCAAAGAACAGCAAAAGAATCCGATGTCAGCTTTGTCAGGTCCGAATCCAATCATGGCCCGACCTTGATCCGCACTTTCTTGGCGTGCATCTCGGCGAACTCCGCCTCCGAGATCTCCGAGTTGGTCGACGACGTCAGGTGCCGCACGGACAGGCGGTCGTCGCCTGGGTGGCGCGCGTTGGTGGCCACGAGCACGAGCAGAATCAGCAGCACCATGGCCGCCGACAGCGCGGCGAGCGCGGCCCACGCCGCGCGCGCGCCAGCGCGCAGCGGCGCGCACTGGTTGCCCACGATGTCCGCGAAGCCGGCCTTCACCAGCTCACAGCTCACCAGCCGCTCCGTGCCCGGGAAGATGTCCAGCACGTTCTGGATGGAGCTCGTGTACGACTGCACCTTGTCGTAGTCGATCGCCGACGAGAGGTCGGACGGGCGGCAGTTGGCGCCGCCGCCGAAGTCCGAGCACGTCAGCCTTCTTCAGGATCTTTACGACACAGGAGGCAACGCCATGTCAGGATCAGCAGCAATTGGCCATACATACACATTTGTTCTGGAATCACACAGTGTGTTCACCTGTGGTATGTCACCGATGGTGGCGGCGCCGGAGGGGCAGTTCTCCGGCCGGTACTGGTACCCGGCGGTCCGGCGAAGGGGCTGCAGATGTAGTCCAGCTGCTTCACCGGGTACCCGATTTGATCGTAAATGTTTGAATTCACCTGGTCAATGATGTCATGGATGCCTGCACCGACGTCGTGCAGGATCACGTCAGCCGAGAGCTTCTCGCTGCAGGGTATGATAGTGCCCAGCGTGCTGTTCTGAGGGTTCAGCTGGTATTCATCCAGGGCAACACACGTATCGCCTGCAAATTTGTCGAAGAAGTAGTACAGGCCGAAGTACATCCAGAATAGGGCTGTCAATATCCAGCAGAAGACCATACACCTGATGCACAAGGGATCCAAGTAATCAGAACGGCATACGGTCTGAAAGGACACAAGGTTTCAGTTTGTATTTTCAGATGGGTTTTTCTGAAGTCTGAAGGTAAGATACTCACAAGCAACACAGCTTTTGCAGCCTTAGAGGCCTCCCTACTGCAATGTTCAGAGAAGCAGTGTGTTAGATTCAGCTATACTAGCAAGACTGCAAGGTAAATCAATGTTGCATACTGAAAAATATTGCAACATGTTCACTTACCCAGCAACACTAGAACTGCGAAAAGATTCAGTGTCACACATAGAACTGTCACAAGTTCCCTGAAATCATCGGATATTTTAGTTCCAGTGCAGATTAAGAAGTACCATAAGGAGCATTTTAGTCTGTTTATGTATGTAGCTGATGATGTGAAAAGCTCTTACAGAATCCTGATTCCCTTGCTAACCAAGCGCATGTTCTTCTCCGCCTTGGCCTGAATCTCCACGGCCTCGGAGTTGAGCGCCTCAACTGTGGAGTTCAGATGACCCCAAGCTTGGCTGGTGTAGTTGTATAGCGTCGATGTATTCTGCATCTTCTCAATGGCACCTGTTATGTTGTAAATTGTCGCTGTTGCCTCAAGTGCGGTCGTCCCGATTATCTCTTTCACAGATTCTGCGCTTGAGTGGAATTGTACGGTGCCGCGAAGCGCAACTGCTGAAGAAACTCTGCGAATAAAATGCTAGAGTAGATTACTAACTGCAGAAGATCAACAGTTGTACAGTTGAAATTTAGATGATTCTTGGTGTAACACTGAAGCTTACATGATAAAACTGCAAGGATGATACAAAAATATCACAGTCAAAATTTGATATCTCTCAAGGAAATAGTCCAAGTCAGTGTATCTTTTCTTTCTTTTTTGAGAAGAAAATCTTCGAGACAAGAAGAAATCCAACAAAATAATGCCACCGATAATCCATAATCCTGACATCACAAATCCAGATCTACCTGTAAAATGGTGGACTGAAAAGCAAACAAGACAATGATCAGATTTTAATCCCGGCATGGATTTCATGTCATGTTTATCAATATAGAAAGCTAGTTTTGCACATACAAGAACAAGTACTATCATTATATTTTTAATTCATATTTGGTGTTATGATTTCATCAGTGAACAGCTTATGTCTTTATCATAATATATGCTCAGTACCTAAAAATGCCGCATAGTATGTTCAGAGTTCAGAGAAGCAGGGAGCTTACACTCCAGTAGTGTTTGTCAGTGATATTGTACCCTCCCTCATACTTCCTCAGTCCTTCAAGTGGATCAACTCTCCTCGTTCTTCTTGAGAGCACGCCTCTGATCTGTTTCCCCAACCTGACAAATTCCTATCCACTGATCACCCAAGCAACAAAGATCAGGTACCATATTCACATATACTTCCGACAAGAAGAATGTCAAATGGAACTGTACAAACAACATAAAAGAATAATGCAGTACAGATAAGCTGCACAATGTCAACTAGTAAACAATTAACCAGGACAAACTTTGCTGTCCTGGCATGCTACTTCACCTCTTGAAAGAGTTTTATTCTTAGTAAACCTATCTTTTCATGTTACCGCTTGCGATAGATTTTTGCGAGGTTTATCTATGACATGATATGATATGATACAAATGAGGAGTTAGTCACCTGCTCCAGTGTGAGTTGAGCTTTCGGTGTGTTCCAGAGTTGTTTGGGCCGCCTGAGCTTGTGTGTAGCCTGCATGTGATTGCCGCCACGCAGCAGAGCAGGAACACTACCTGCTCTAACCTCGGTTCCATGCTAGCAAGCTGCCATCAGAAAAGCTCCAAAGAATTACACGCTGATCTCTGTTCAGGTATATGAAGACCCAGAGGAAAAACACAAAAGACACTATGCAATAGATCTGCAAAGAAGTAACTTGTTTACATGTGCGAAGGCGTAAGCTGTATTTGCTGTTGTTAATGACACACTGATAGGAATAAACCATGCAACTCTACAGTTTCCAATCTGGCTAGGACGAACAGGAGTAGTACATGATTGCCTAAGTCGTCTGAACATAATAAATTCTAATTTCTAATGTGGCGTCGTTGGACACAGATTTCAGACTTGTTGGAAGATGACCTGACTTCCTGGTCACAATTTGACTGCTGACTTGCTTCCGTGCCTAACTTTAATAGGCACAAGTCAAACAACAATCATGCATTTGCGGGTATGTTACCCGTTGAAC
The DNA here is from genome assembly GCA_015847255.1 of Hyparrhenia diplandra. Classification (NCBI taxonomy): domain Eukaryota; kingdom Viridiplantae; phylum Streptophyta; class Magnoliopsida; order Poales; family Poaceae; genus Hyparrhenia; species Hyparrhenia diplandra. The sequence continues at coordinate 4,141 of JADLZK010001913.1, read as the reverse complement.
ACGGTGAGATTGGCTTTGCTATTTTCACACCAAGGAGACTGAATGAATTTCAAGGAAAAACTGAATTTGCAGACATATGGATGACTACTGTGGAAGTTTGAAATTCAGAAATGGCAATCTAGATATTTAGACACCAGCAAACTATCGATATCTTAGCTTTTACTTTAACACAAGGAGATAAAAAAGGGAAGAAAGTGCTAGTGTCAACATGCACTGGATTTATCAAATTTCCGCTCCAAGTCAATTGTAAGATTAAAATTCTCATTCAGAGAAGTAGGAAGAAATGAAAACAGAGCGAGAGAGAAGATGCACGGTCCCGAAATGTGAAATGATCACACTATCACAGGCAGGGCAATTCAGTTCTTATTACTTCAGAAACGGAAAACAAGCTTTCTTTCGTCGGATTGCAACTACTCAAATCAAAAAGGAAACCCCTAAATTTCCCCTGCAGTAGCAGGCAAGACGGACAAAGAAGATCAAATTCTCCAAACACACGCTTCATCAAGAAATACAGGTAGAAACCTCGCAGGGGCAGGCTCGAACTGAGAACAGGGCACCACGAATTCTAAATGCGAAGCCTGATCAGAAAAACATGGAATCGCAGTGGCAAGCTCTGAAACTCACCTGGTGCAGAATTCTCCCCTGCTCCCATGCAAACGCAGCTCCTCTGCTCTTGCAGCCGTCCAACGCTTGAGAGTTGCAGCAGAGAGCCCAAGAACGAGGCCGCCGCGCGCCGTCTCCCTGGCTCCCAGCTACCACCTTCCTCCTCCTCCTCGAGTCCCTCTCTCACCATTTACTCCAAACTCCCAAACGTGGCCTCCCTTTCCTAGTCACGCATCATCAATTCATCATACAGCTGAATCCACCTCGATCCGATCCTTGTCTTCTAGAACAACGAACCAAGTCCAACAAAGGCCGGCCACCGGCCACCTCTTCCTCCGTGTCAAACGCGGCCACCTGAGATAGACGGCTTCCCTTTCCAAGGCACTAACACTAACACGCATGCCGTGTGTGTATGCGCGCGCGCGCTTATATACTGATGATGACGATGAGCAGTAAAAGGAGGAGGAAGAGGCGATCGACGGGACATGGACGGAAGCAAGCAAGCGAGAGTCTTTCTGTCTGAAATTCTAATAAAAAGCGGTCGCCAGCATGCTTTCCTTGTCCATGGAGGAACTGGTAGGATGCGATGCGCTGCACTCGGCACCGGCAGCCTGCCGCTGTCTGCAGGCATGCACGCACGCTCTGGCTCGCACCAAATCCAAATCCCCCCCAGCCAAGGAACGAATGTTAAAGCAGGCAAGCGATCGATGACGACGTAGAGAGAGAAAGAAAGAGAGTGAGAGAATAGAAAAGGGTTTGAATTGAACTGAATGGAGTCCGTGGAACAAACTAGTATTATTGGCCCAAATCCAATGGATTTGTTTCATTCAGTTTCTGGTCTTGTTTAGGATTTCTTTTCTCATTCAGTTACCATCTTTTCTCTCCTTCCTTTTCTGCTGCTGCTGCAGCTTCCTTGCTTCAAAGCCGCGTTTTGTGTGTGTGTGAAGTCGGCAGAGGACAGGGGAGCCGGGGGCACCGGGGCAGGCGGGGGATAACGGACAAAGTTGTGGACTGGTGCAGCTTTGCAGAATTGAGACCAAGGTGTTTGATATTCCCATATGCATGTTGACGATTCCTAAAATTTCACAACGTACTACAGGATCGAATGCATAAACTACAGATGGCTCAACGATGGTACAGTGAAATGAAAAAAATCTCTGTTCAGAGTAATATGTATGCGGTTTCTGAAAAACAGAGGCTGTACCTGTTTGATGGGCCTGAATCCCACGGCCAAAAGTTTGTTTTTTTTTTTTTTGAGTAATCAATCCCACGGCCAAAGTTATATAACGTTGTACAGTACTGTATGATTTCAGTGCCATCGATGTAATTTCTGAAAAGACAGAGGGGGGTTGCATCAAGTAGAACCTCCTCAGGCAGAACCGCAGAAAGAGGGGCAAGAACGATTCTGCTGTGTTGCTTTCGGCTTCACCTTTTGCATCTTTCCTCCTTGCGTTCACAGTGGCGTAGGGAAGCTGAAAATTTTAGACCTTGGGAAGAAAAAATCTGGCGCCTTGAAGTGCCAATTATCAAATATCTACCGGTGACTGTATCAGTGGTCTTAGTGCTAGTGGGAATGCTGGGATTAGGTTAACTAGAAAACAGAGGTCAAAGCTTAAAAGCCCCCTCTCCCCCGCCCCCTATTTGAAGGAAGAGCTGAATAGGATGAACAAAGAAAGAGACTCCGTGGGGCCCACACAGGAGATCAGTTGATCCTTTTGTGGATCAGAATAACTGAACCAACTAGTTTTAGGGAGTATATTTGCTTGGTTACCACTTGACCAACAATTTTTTAGTAGCATTTGATGTTCCAATATAGACCAATTGTATTAGTTCTACAGTTTTTATTTCGCCGACAGATAGTCTGACTACATGCAAAGGCAGCATTTAATATTCCAATTGAAATAATTTCTGATTATGTAAAAGTCTACAAGTTCAAGTACATATTAAAGAGATTAATTTCTATCTATGCTTGTGAGATGTTCCTCTACCATGAAATAAATCATTTTCTAAAGTTGTCTTAATTCAATATTATATTTATGTTTAACCGATTTATTAAAAATTAAAATATTTTTGTGATACCACATGAACACAATATGAAACATTGTTTATTGTATCATAAATTTTGACGCTCCTTTTATAAATTCAAACTTAAAAATGGTTCTACTTAAGACAACCTATAATCATTAATATACACACCTTCTAATCCAATCAACCCACATACATTTCATATAAGGATTTGCCAAAATCAACAAAATGTAGTCTGGTACTGGTACATTTGTGTTCCTTTGTAAGGGCCTCCAAAGAGAAAAACATGTTGGCTCTACTCTGGCTCACTATTGATGTGTGCTATCATTCCATACATTTTTATTTTTCCTGTGTCTTAATTATAGGCCAAAATCTTGCAACTATTAAAAGAAAATCAAACCATATTGTGTTCATCATTGCAACACGTAATCAAAATCTTTGTACATAACCTCACTTTCTCCTGGCTTAATTTGAAGACAAAACTCGTAAGCATTTTCGCTAAAAGAAAATAATGAATTCTCGCTTCATACAAATATTAAGAATATGAGATATAAAATGTGCTAGCAACCACAATTCCTGATTGCATCAAATTAGTCTAGATCGAAATTGAAGTCTCAAGATTCCATTGGTGAGCCCTAGCTTGCAGAAGGTAGACAATAGGCCATCCAACAACGTGGCTGAACGCGGGTGGCACTAGGTAATTAATCTCTGGCTCCCACAAATATTGTCAAAATAGATACTCTATATCGATCATGACTCGTGATTTCTCAAGTTTTGATTCGCAGTTGATGTTTCCAATCAATGCAACTCGTCTAAAGGATATTAAGTTTGATGGGGATCTTTATCTAGTATTGGTGAGCTATTAGGTTAGGTGAGCATGTTTCTCTAGGAATCAAAACTTCTATAGAAAGCTTTTTTCTCTACCAATTTCATTATGGAAACATAGGGTACAAATTCTTTTCCATCAGAAGCTTTCGTAAGGACTTTACTTTTCCTATCATTACATGGCCTTTCCATAAGAGTTTAAACCTATGAAAATAGGGGAATTCCAGTATGAAAGGGATTTGGGGCTAAGTAAGGTTTTGGGTGTGCTACTCGAAGCCTCTATCCACTCCATTTATATCCCTAGCAATGATCATATCCTTCCCTAAAAACATATAACTAATTAAACTAAGACTTAATTGAGCACATGCTAAAACACACATGGAAGTGCGGTGCAAAGAGAAAAGTATGAATATGGAACGAAAATGTATCTTTGGAGCACGACAGGTTTGTTGAGGATAGAGAACATGGCACGTTTTAATGCATCAGCACTACATGGCACACATTAAATCAGGGCTAATTCTAAAAGACAATGGAAAAAACACTAATGGATTGGAGACTAGGAAATCAATTCAGGTATAGTTCCCAGCGGACAATTTAGTTTATTTTAGCAAAAATCAAGTTTTTATATTTGTTGGACGGTAAATCATGTTTAATAAACCAAGTAAACATACACGTTTTTAGTGCCACC